>JAZHYW010006018.1:0-171149 GCA_037355805.1 Ixodes ricinus | reverse complement strand
AATGCACCCCCAGTAGACTCAATCTTCCAAGACACCAGTGGAAGCGGACGTCTAGTAAACTGCTTCGCGATTTACGGTATTTACGGTTTACCTCGCCATTATAACGACGACTGAAAAGTGACGTAACGAAATATTGTGTTTCACGGGATCCGGAAGATGTTGTAAAGGTTGTTACATTATAGTTCCCGGAAAGCAAACGGCCGTTGCAATACTTTCGGAAGTACCGACACACATTATGTTGTGAGTGCAGCTTAGGAGGAATATGATGAAATGCATCAGTATAAATAGGAAGATGTTTATTAGCCATGAAGACACTATGATTGAGCGGCGTTTAGTGATGGCAAGTGATGAGCGTTCGGGAATTTATTAGTTCACATGATTGCTAACTATAGACATGCGGACAATAAAGACCTGTTTTGTCGGGAGATGGAGTTGCGGTGATGACCTGATATCGGACGACTCGTGGCAGACGTACAAGCAAGTTTCGTCGCAGCGAATGGTAAGCGTCAAGTGTCAAGCACAGCACGTCGCTACCGACGTTGTTGACGTTTCGAGCACTTACCGCTTTCGACAAAAGTGTTGGCACCTGGGCTAACTTTGCGGAAAGACTCGAAGTTTTCCTCGAGTCCAGCGCCATTATGAACAGTAACTGAAAACGATCCACTATTCAGTCGGTGGGTGCATGGCTAAACGTATCCGCATCTGTGGAGTCATGGTCGATGCGTACTGTAAGTGGTTGGATATTTACACGATGCATGCCACGACGTACAAACGCGTCATTGACGTTCTACTCACTCGTTTCGCTACTTTTGCCCTACCGAAAATACTTTTCTCTGATAACGCACCGAATCTCGTTTAAAAAAATAAATAAACAAGTTTCTAAAAAACTAAACAAAAAAACGGCATCAGGCATTACATTAGTTTACCATACCATCCTGCAACTAACGGGCAAGCAGAACAGATGGTGTGCGAAACGAAGAAAGCCCTCTTGAAGCTTACGGAAGAAGCAGTTCAGTGAAGAATCGCCAAGTTCTTGTTCCGCCACCCACATTACGGTCTCATCTTCCACAAGAAAAACACCAACCGAAGCAACGTTCGGCGGACGAAGAGCCACACCCCTCGATCTCATGACACTACGGCCTACGAACGAAGATCGAGAGATTCCTAGATCGGGAGTAATGGCAGTTTATTCGATCGGACAACTCGTCTACGTGAGGAATTTCAGCGGAAGTCCGGCCTTTCATGTAAAACTTGAGTAGAAAAGGCTCTATGTTGTTTGGCCAGATGGTGTCATCCCTCTGAAGACGTTGGATATCAATGCCGTTGAGTGTAATTATAACGAAATCACAAAAATCTTTTTGTGTATTGTGTAACTGCCCTTGTATTTGGTAGTAGAATCTATGGTGGTGATTTGGACCTTTCACACCAGGCTCTTTTTGTATTTTTCGCCTCATACTCTTTTGCGGTTTCAGTAGGCTTCAAGAATCTTTTGGAACGGGGACGCTTCACTTCAACAAGGCCATTTGTTCCAAGCCGTCCATCAGGGGATGCTGCTAGAAATCCGTCCTTTATATTATTGAATAAGCCGCACTTTTGCACAGTGCAGTTTTTCTGTTCCACGTACAGTTGTAAAGCATCATCCTCATTGATTCTACCATATTTTGTTGCGGGTGAAGAAAAGTCTTTGGGTAGATGATACTTGAAACAAGTCTGGCACTGTACGTTGTGGTTTGACACCCACTAATGTCGTCATCCTTTAGAGCCTCATCAATTAATCATTACCTCGTCACCTCATACTGCTCTTCGTCAACAGAAAGTACAATAGGTTACCGCCATATTACAATCCAAGAATTGAAAAAATTAAGTCGTTCAGTCCTTCATTATGTTTATTTTTTATATAATGTTACTACGTTACATTACCTCAAGACAATCGACGTCCATCGTCGATCTTTAAATATACCTGTATATAAATTAGACGCACAATCACAAAAAACACAGCGTGCCGCCTCTTTTCTTTGGATCGTCTTTTTGAAATCAGCGCAAGCTCGCGTGTTCTCTCTTCTGAGACGCTTAGAACGGTCGCACATAAAACCCGCGTTTCTCCTACCCGACCGCTTCCTTCTCTCATTATGTGTAGTTGGTTATAAATAAATAAGCTATAATAATGGTGTATTATTCATATTTAGTTTCAGTTTCAGTCATGGGAAAGGAGGTTCGCGGGCACTAGTGCCACTAACGGGAACAATGAGGAAGAGGCAGGTGTCAAAATGTAGTGGCTTGTGGAACCCACGGGGCTTACGTCATGGCCCCTTCAGGTATTACAAGATCCTTGAACAAGGGCATGAATAGTGTCATTAAATAAGCTACGCTTCAGAATGACGACACTTGGCCATATCGTGGCGTAAAATCATGGTTGCCAGTGATCTGAAGCTTTATCTAAAATCACAGGAAACTCTTTTCTGTCCTCCACAAATGTTTAAACAGTCCGCGACAGAGCAAAGCAATATTGCATCAGCTTCCTAACACCGGATAAAATGCTGAGGAAGTCGCACTTTTGAATCACGACGATCGGCAGTTGCGTTTGCTCTGCACTACACCCGAAATGGCGGCTCCCACAACAATGTTGGGGAACGGAGTGCCGATACTCCAAGCGCAGCTCACTTAGTGGCTCTAGGCATGAAGTGAACTCGGGTGTATTCTTTTCCTTTTCGTCTTTATTGTTTATTGATTTCAATCATATCGAATAATCAACACAATATATCACACTACGCTTGTGTAATTATTTATCTTAGATTTATTAACCTGACCCAGTACTTAAACCATTTATTTGTCGATAGTAAATCTTCCAATATATTTTCTAAATGTGAAGGCAAAAATACACGGACACTGATGATGATACAAACGCCAACGCCGCCCTCGAAAATTTCTTGAACTTTAGAAATCAGCAGTTTGTCTGCCATCCGGCAGGTAGCGCAATAAAACACCCAAACAGTTTTTAATTGTTTTTAAAACTAACTAAGCTCTACACCTATCAAGAAACCAAAGCAAGATCATTGTGAAAGTATAATACATCGCAATGTTTATCTATTCCACACAATAAATATTATTAGATGCCAATAAATCTGTTTCATGTCCATAAAAGCACATCTAAAGAACCGGCAATCATGTTTGTGTCCATCCTCAAACAAAAATTAGAGATGTTTACTGACAACAAAAGCTGCTATTTTGTATATCAGATATTAACTCTTCTTTATGACAACATGATTACCCATCGAATAGTATAAATATAGACAAATATGATTTTTTTGTGTCTAAGAAGGATGCAATTTTGCCTGAACTTTATGAATTTTTTTAGAGAAACCAAATGCGAAATTGCGAAAAAGGGCTTCGCTATGCAAAATAGCACATATTTAATTGTCTCTTCATAAGAGGTAGATCAATTGTGTTGACAACCCATACCGGTGCATTCGTACTACCAAACGATGTTAGTCTGATTTTACCATTTTCATTGGTTTTTACGCGAGTCTTACAGCAAAAGTTATACGTCAATCCTAATTAAATTTAACACACGTTTGTAGGTTTTATGCATCAATAGCTATAAGAAGTTTCAAAAACAAATATGCCACAGTTGTCCAGAAAATAGCTCGTGAATATGCTTCCGTAAAGCCAATTTTGCAAGAGGTCAATTTCCGAAACTAAAAAGAAAATGAAAAAAGGGCCACGCTGTGCAAAGAAAACACTCTTTATCTACAAACCATGAAAGTTTGGAGCAAATTTCTCTAACGGTAAACTCTCCCCATTTGTACTACCAAACCATGTATGACCAAAAACACCAATATTCGCAGATCCTCCCCGATCTCGCTTTTTGCTTCAGAAATACATATTATATATCAAAATGAGGCCCATTGCCTATTCTATAAGGTGACATAAGTTAAATATTTTTAGGTAGTGACTAAGCGTCAGAATCGCGCTACAAACAAGGGCACATATTGTCATTTTTCATGGCCGCCGTGGGACCGCAGCCTTAAAGGGACACTGACACCCCCGAAAATTTTTAATTTTTGCCGGGCGCTTCATTCTGGTGTCGGAGGACTGCCCATTTAATGTGCGCAGCAGAGTAGCCATTTTTTTAATAAAGCCAAAAACGCAACTGCGCGAAACCGAAACCGAAACGGAGGAGTGGAGGGAAGCGGGAGCGGCGGAAGTCACGTGGCTACACCGACCGTGCGCTTTGCCTTCTTTTTTCCCTCGGCGTAACAGACGACATGTGGCGTTAGCGAGCGCAGTTGCGATACGCGTTATGTTCTGCTCTGCTCGCTGTTCTGTTCTGATGGGTTGTTTTGTGAGCAGAGCGAGTTGGGTAGTGAGCTGCAGGCTGCGTAAGGGTCTTTACGCTATTCTAAAACTCTCTATTTACGCGCGGAACAACGAAACAATCGGAGTGCGAAACAATCGCAGCACAAACGGGGCACGCAACTTCGTCTTCGTCGTTGTCGTTGTCTACTTCACATACCAAAAAAGCGGAGGAAAAACAAAATACAAAAAGAGAAGAAAACGCTGTCGGTTGTAACCACGAGACTCTCGGCATCTCTTCCCTCGTCTACATTTCCTCTCCTTTTCTTCCGCGCTCATGTTTCAGTTTCGGTTTCTGAGCGGTTCCGTTTTTTTGGCTTTATTAGAAATACACATGACAAGCAAAATATGAATTGGGTGGTCTTTCTTTTCTCTTCTGTCTAATTAAATAAGTTGGGAGTCAGCTGCTATTTGGTTCTACTGTCCTTTTCTCTTCCGCCGACGTTTTGTGCGCTGTTTACATACTAGTGATGTACCAATTAGCTCAAATTACCACTTTCACTTCGCAGTTCCCTTTTTATCTACGACCCTGATGCGTGCATGATCTGAGGCTAGTGACTACATGCTTAGCGATCTAAAGTTTGAACTCCGAGGAGCGAAGTTTAACAGCAGAATTAGCGCTGCAAAAACCTGTAACAACGGTCCGCCGCGTATTCGGCATGCACATTTCTCCATGCGACGAACAAGCGACGAACGCTGCCAAAGCCGATATGTGACGTC
The DNA here is from genome assembly GCA_037355805.1 of Ixodes ricinus. Classification (NCBI taxonomy): domain Eukaryota; kingdom Metazoa; phylum Arthropoda; class Arachnida; order Ixodida; family Ixodidae; genus Ixodes; species Ixodes ricinus. Next base: position 166,076 of record JAZHYW010006018.1, on the reverse strand, counting down.
AAGACGTCAGTTTCGTGACTGATGACGCACTTTCAAACGCTGGGAACTTAAATGCACTACCAACACGCAACATGAGCAAATAGGGTGTTCAAAATATTTTTGAATGGTTCGAACAGGGTTCCAACTTGGGAGTCAGTTAGAAAGAGGAATCGTATTTTTAACTATCTGCTGCGCCGTCCCACCTTTTTCAAAAGCGCGCTTCCATCTTGAATGTCGGTTGTTCTGGCGTGCTTTAAGGCCACGGTCCCACTGAATGTGGCAGTTTAGGTACTTTTTGGCAGGTCATTACTCATCTCCTTTTAAATACTGTTTTGTGGGATTGATGTCATTCGAAAGGCAATGCAATCCTCTTTCATTTGACATTATGTATGTATTGGTTTATACTGTTCATGCGCATTTGTAGCGTTGGGAATATGATGGCGCGGACCCTCACTTGCTCCGCTGGTTCATGTTTTATGAACGATTCATTAAAGATAACACGGTTCCAATTGAGCAGTTTTGTTAAGATGATGTCGGAGCAGAATGTAACGGTATACTTTTCTGGTATTTGCACTACTTTGTTTTTTTCAGCTCTCCAAATATTGCCCTAAAATTGACATTTTTCAGCACAAATATGTTTTTAATAACAAACGCTAGGGCAATGAAATTAGCTACAGATGTAGTGCTTATATTTGGCAATATGAAGAAAAAAATTTAATGTTGTGTAACATTTTTTTGTTTAGATATTCTATATCAAACGTAGCACTTTTTGTACTTCGAGTCATGGTAATTCAAATGCCGCTGAGTAAATAATTAAACTATGGTAAAATCTTTTATAACATTTAGAACTACAATAGTTGCCCAAGAGGTGGACGGTGGCTTTTTTGATTTTCAAAGTCATAACGTTCCGGGAGCCCTTCAAACTTACCTGTTTTTGACGCACGTCTTTTTTGGACATCAAACAGATTTATTGGCATCTAATAACATTTATTGTATGGAATAGATATACATTGCGATGTATTAGATTTTCCCAATGATCTTGCTTTGGTTTCTTGATAGTTGTAGAGCTTAGCTAATTTTAAAAGCAATTAAAAACTGTTTGGGTGTTTTGTTGCGCTACCTGGCGGATCGCAGACAAAACTGCTGATTTCTAAGTTCAAAAAATTTTCGAGGGCGGCGTTGGCGTCTGTATCATCATCAATCTCCGTGTCGTTTTACCTTCACATTTCGAAATTATATTTGAAGATTTACTATCGATAAATGAACGGTTTAAGTACTGGGTCAGGTTAATAAATCTAAGACAAATAATTACACAAGCGTAGCGTGATATAAAGTGTTCATTATTCGATATTATTGAAATCAATAAACGATAAAGACGAAGAGGGAAAGAATACACCCGAGTTCACTTCATGCCTAGAGTCACTAAATGAGCTGCGCTTAAGGTATTGGCACTCCGTTCCCCAAAATTGTTTTGGGCGCCGCCATTTTGGGTCTTGTGCAGAGCAAACGCAACTGCCGATCGTCAAGATCCAAAAGTGCGACTTCCTCTGCATTAGATGCGGTGCTAGGAAGCTGATGCAATATTGCTATGCTCTGTCGCGGGTTGTTTAAACATTCGTGGAGGACGAAAAAGCGTTTCCTGTGATTTTAGATAAAGCTTCAGATAACTGGCAACCATGATTTTAAGCCACAATATGGCCAAGTGTCGTTACTCTGAAGCGTAGCCAATTTACTGGCACTAGCGGGAACAATGAGGAAGAGGCAGGTGTCAAAAGGTAGTGGCTTGTGGAATCCACGGGGCTCACGTCATGGCCCCTCCAGGTATTACGAGCTTCTTTAACAATGGCATGAATAGTGTCATTAAATAAGCTACGCTTCAGAGTAGCGACACTTGGCCATATTGTGGCTTAAAATCATGGTTGCCAGTTATTTGAAGCTGTATCTGAAATCACAAGGAACGCTTTTCCGTCCTCCACTTTAAACAGTTTGCGACAAAGCAAAGCAACATTACATGAGCTTCCTAACACCGAATCTAATGCTGAGGAAGTCGCAATCTTGAATCATGACGATCGGCAGTTGCGCCTGCTCTGCACAAGCACCAAAATGGCGGCGCCCACAACACTGTCGGGGAAGAGAGTGCCGATACTCTAAGCGCAGCTCATTTATTGGCCCTACTTCCCGCGAACCTCCTTTCCCCTGACTGAAACTGAAACTAAATATGAATAATACACCGTTATTATAGCTTATTTAGTTTTAACCACCTACACATAATGAGAGGAGGAAGCGGCCGGGTAGGAGAAACGCAGGTTTTATGTGCGACTGTTCTAATCAACGTTAGTTCTAACCGTCTCAAAAGAGAGAACGCGTGAGCTTGCGCTGGTTAAAAAAAAGACGGTCCAAAGAAAAGAGGCGGCACGCTGTGTTCTTTGTGATTGTGCGTCTAATTGCAAATTGTTGTGTATGTTTATACAGCCGGAAGTTAGTCTGCCTTAGTGGGCGTCTGGTGTCTCAGGTGTAGATGAGCAGTTTAGCCAGTGCGGTACAACCGCAAACCTGGGGTCTTTAACGTGCACCACGCAGTAGTGATACACGACCACACGCCGGTATAATGCTCTTCCAGATCGAAACGGGCAGGGGCGGGGTGGGTTCTGCAGCGCGAGCTTTCGCTCCACGTGCTCCGAGCTGGTGTGCGCTAGACATGCACTCGGCCACCGATCGCCCCCCCCCCCTTTATATAAGTATTTGAAGATCGACGATGGACGTCGATCGTCTCGAGGTAATGTAACGTAATAACATTATATAAATAATAATCATGTTGAAGGATTGAACGACTCAATTTTTCAATTCTTAGATTGTAATAAGGCGGTAGCCTATTGTACTTACTGTTGATGAGGAGCAATTTGAGGTGACGAGGTAATGATTAAATGATGAGGCTCTATAAGGATGACGATATTAGTGGGTGTCGAACCACAACGTACAGTGCCAGACTTGTTTCAAGTATTGTGTACCCAAAGACCTTTCTTCACCCGCAACAGAATATGGTAGAATCAATGAGGATGCTGCTTTACGACTGTACGGGGAACAGGAAAACTGCAATGTGCAGAAGTGCGGCTTATTCGTTAATATGAAGGACAGATTTCTAGCTGCATTCCCTGATTGACTACTTGGAACAAATGGCCTCGTTGACTTAAAGTGTCCCCGTTCCAAAAGATTATTGAAGCCTACTGAAACCGCAAAGGAGTATGAGGCGAAAAATAAGAAAAAGGATTTACACTCAAGGGCATTGATATCCAACGTATTCAGAGGGATGACACCATCTGGCCAAACAACATAGAGCCTTTTCTACTCAAGTTTTACATGGAAGGCCCGACTTCCGCTGAAATTCCTCACGTAGACGAGTTGTCCGACCGAATAATCTGCCATCCCTCCCGATCTGGGAATCTCTCGATCTTCATTCATGGCCATAGTATCATGAGATCGAGGGGTGTGGCTCTTCGTCTGCCGAACATTGCTTCGGCGGTGTTTTTACCGTGTAAGATGAGACCGTCACGTGCTGCTGGAACAAGAACCTGGCGATTCTTCACTGAACTGCTTCTTCCGTAAGCTTCAAGAAGGCTTTCTTCGTTTCGCACACCATCTGTTCTGCTTGCCCGTTAGTTGCAGGATGGTATGGTGCACTAATGTGATGCCTGATGCCGTTTTTTTTGTTGTTTTTTGGGGGGGGGGACATGTTTATTTTATTTGAAGCAAGATTTTGCGCGTTATCAGAGAAAAGTATTTTCGGTAGGGCAGAAGTAAAGAAAAGAGAGCGTAGAACGTCAGTGACGCGTTTGTACGGATCGTGGCAGGCATCGTGTAAACTTCCAACCACTTAGAGTACGCATCAAGCATGACTCCGCAGATGCGGATACGTTTCGCCACCCACAGACTAAATAGTGGATCGTTTTCAGTTACTGCTCATGATGGCTGGACTCAAGGAAGCGTTCGACTCTTTCCACAAAGTTAGCCCAGGTGCCAGCACTTTTGTCGAAAGCGGTAAGTGTTCGAAACGTCGACAACGTCGGTAGCCACGTGCTGTGCTTGACACTGGACGCTTACCATTCGCTGAGAAGAAACTTGCTTGTTCGTCTGCCACGAGTCGTCCGATATCAGGTCATCACCGCTACTCCATCTCCCGACAAAACAGGTCGTCATTGTCCGCATGTCCATAGTTAGCAATCACGTGAACTTATAAATTCCCATACGCTCATAACTTGCCGTCGCTAAACGCCGTTCATTCATAGCGTCTTCATTGCAAATAAACGTCTTCCTATTTATTCTGATGGTTTTCATCATACTCCTCGTAAGCTGTACTTACAACATAATATGTGTCGGTACTTCCGAAAATATTGCAACGGCGTTTGTTTTTTGGGAACTATAATGTAACAACCTTTACAAAATCTTCCGGATCCCGTGAAACACAATTTTGTTATGTCACTTTTCGGTCGTCATTATAATGGTGAAGTAAGTACCGTAAATTGCAGTTTACTTGCCGTCCGCTTCCATTGGTGTCTTGGAAGATTGAGTCTACTGAGCGTGCATTCCTGCAGAAGAATTTTTCATTGAAAGAATTTTGACACGTCAGTCAACAATTGATTCCTTCTTGGTAAGATTTATTGCGAAAGCCCGTGACAACCGCCGAACCGCATCTCCCTATATCAGAGAACAATTTATACAAAGCCTGACATTCTCGCATACATGCGTTTGCTGGGCCACGCTAGGGTGCCTTCATGTGCGCTTTGCTTAGGGTGGAGTCATCCGGCCATTTTGTCCCACACTTTTATTTTCCTTTTTTGTTCAGAAGCGCGTGAAAGAGCGTGTCCCTGCACGCGTCTGTGGCGCTGACTGTGCTATGGCGACATTTTGTTTTCGTCGATTTCTTTGTATTTTCCCCGTGAGCGCGTGCTGTCGGCATCGGGTACTGCAAAGGGTGGCATCACCCTAAACAGAAGGACATTGAGGCACCCTAGGTGGTGGCATCTCGCCATTTTGTCACACACGTTTATTTTTATTTTTTGTTCAGAAGCGCGTGAAAGAGCGTGTTCCTGCACGCGTTTGTGGCGCTGGCTGTGCTATGGCGACATTTTGTTTTCGTCGATTTCTTTGTATTTTCCCCGTGAGCGCGTGCTGTCGGCATCGAGTACCACAAAGGGTGGCTTCACCCTAAACAGAAGGACATTGAGGCACCCTAGGCCACGCTATTGAGCCAGCTGAGCACATCTGGCAGCGGCGCGAGCAAGGCCACGAGGGGAACGTGATGGTGCTCGAGCCATCCCACCGTGAACCAATCGTTTCGGCCACCCCACGGGTGCGTGTCGCCATCTATTGGTTAAACTAACGCCTTGTTCAAGGTGGCTGCCGTGGGACCGCAGCCTTAAAGTATCGTCTTAATTTCACCATGCCTCTGGAAGGTGTACACGAAAAATGCGTAACAGTCACATAGTCTCGTTTTGTCTCACCTACATTGTATTTTTTCAAATATCCAGGTTTAAATATTTTTATATTTTGTTTTCCTTCCGCATAGCAGATCAGGAACCCACGTGACTGAGCACCAAATCAAACGGAAATCATCATCTGTTGGCGCGATCATGGGGTTTAATCTCGCTGATCATTGGCGCGTGTTCTCGCGCAAACGAAACCACAGATTACTGGCGAATTCGGGTGGTCAATCGCCGGCGAGCCCTTGCCGGTGCCACCGGCGACCAAAAACGCACCAGCGGCGCACTACGTGACCCTCTCCACCCGAACACAAAGCGCCGGCAACTGGCGCTTTTATTTGCCTGGGTCGCGCGTGAGATTTGTTAACTTCTTCCTCGATTATTTTATGGGAATAAGCACGATGTATGTGCCAGGGAAAGGCATATTAATAAATCAGTGTGGGGCTTGTCGCACACGCGTCAAATTGAATATATCAGCGTTTGGATTTCCGAGGAATTGTCGCCATTTTACAAGGGTCCCAAGCTGACGTCGCTTTTTTATTCTGTTTATTGTTATAACCTTTTTTGGGATCCTCAGTTTTCTTATAGCGGCTACCCCCTTGAAATTGTAATGCGTATTCGAGTATGAAACTGCACACTATGCATGCATTTTTTTCAGCGGTGTAATAACGTGTTATTACACAGTTGTAAAACAAAATAATGTATGATGCAGCCCGTGTCTCCGAGCAAAACTAACCTTGCGCGGGCTGGACAAATTCTTCCAAAAATATTTGCTTTTTCTGAAACATAATTTATCTTTATCTCCGTTGTTTTTGCTGTCTTTTCTCGTACCACAGAGGGGTGTCTGTCTCAGTGGCTTCGTTTTCTACTCGAACCCGCTATCGGTGAGCATTGTTTCGTTTGGTTCCCTTTCCCGATTCGGATATGACGATACCGGATACAGTCTGGCAGACAAGCTGCCCGACCTCTTGAAGCTCGGGCGAAAATTGTGCCGGTAAATTGTCGGCACACGCCTGAGAAGCGCCACCCGAACGACGCGCACTCGCCAGCCTTTGACCACGCGAACGCCCGTGCCGGAGATATGCAAAATATTTTGCCGGGAAATGACCACCCGAATTCGCCATAAGAGACGCGCTCGCGCCAGTATCTTTGACAGCGTTGCACAAACCACTCCAAAAACGGGCTCCTGGCCGGTTCCCTTTTCAGTGCTTGTACGTATGGCGCGTGATTTGATCGATTTGCGTAGAGACGAGCATGCGCGTGCTGGGCTCATGAGGTCACACGCTGGGCTGAAGACTTGTACATCTTGAATGGTGCATCACGCCGTGGCACGAACCCACCAGGAAAGCCTGATCTGTATGCGCAGCTGCCAGTAACTCGTTTCTTCCGGAAAAATACATGCTTGCCATCATGAAGAATAGAATACAAATGAATCGAGGGTGAACCTTTCTTAAGCCGCATGTACTGTGTAGCAGCAGCGTATCAATGAGAATAATACACGGAGCGTATTTTCTGACTTCTTAACGAGAACTTTGGCGTGTGCGGCTTCTCATCCCTGAGAATTTGGAAGAGAACTTGGTTAGAGTAGCACGTGTTTCTTTCCACCCTCAATGAGCACAGGGCACGAGCGCCACCGAAACAACCATCGAAGAGCCGGGCACTGCACTGCATACGGGCCGTATAGTCTTTCAAATATAAGGCCCCTACGAACATTTCTGTTTTAACGCGGTGCGTTCCGGAGCAGCGACCGGACGCATTGCGTTGCAAAGGGTGCTCGCGCCAAGCTTGTACACAGTGATGCGCTGACAACGCACTCAACCGCATTCAGGAGCCAAGAAGAACGCGCGATCCTCGCTAGCCGCGCACCAATACTAAGCAAAATCCACGGCAACATGGCGGCGCCCAGCGACAGCGTTGAAGTCTTCGATCTTGGGACACTCCCGCTGGTTTCCCCGACATTCCGTCAAGCTTGAACTAGCGTAGACGTGAAAAACGCAGTGTCCCCCGCTCCCCAAAGCGAAAGAAAAGCAAGTTCTGCGATCGGAAAACCGGATATGCATCGTCGAGTGGCGCGAGCGAATACGTCATCCTCCTCTTTTTTCTCGGAGTCGGTTTGGTAGATCACACCGCAACGCTTCGAAAAGCTGATCCAGTCTCAATTCTCTTCCGAGCGTTGTGGGAAGACGCACTTCGTACCGCAAGCGACTGCTCATGGCCCCAAAGACGCCGGAACGCGCTGAAACTCGTTCAAAAGCGAATGTGCGTATGGGCCTTTAAGGATAAATCTTGTTACGGATCAAATACGTTATCAATCGCATTAAGATAGCTCAACATAAATATCTTTTTAATCTAAGAATTAGCGCCCCACCCGTAAGTAACCACATTTACGCGGGAAGCATGCGGGACACCAGGTGCACTTTTGTCGCTAATTTCTAGAGTAAGGAGGCTCGGATTGTGAAGTTTAAATCTTACAATTAGGTATGTAATAAGTTTTTTTTAATAGCTATAATAATAAAAAAGTCACTAAAATTGTCTGAGAAGTCCATAAACATATCAAACCTCCAGTTTGCGACCTGCTGTTTTATTGGTTTGCTTCTTTCAAGTTGTTGTTTATAACGATATATAAACATAGCGATATCTAAACACGCGTTTATATGAACATCACAGGAAACGGCAACTGGAATAAAGGAAAAGAATTGAACCACCGAGCGAACTGCAGCTGTGCGCAGCTGTACATGTAGCTAGTTATTCGGTCCTTGAACGCTTCGTGTTTTCCAACTGCTAGATGCGTTGGAAAACCGGATATTCACCGTGTATGAAATAATGCTATGAATCCCGTTTCAAGCCCTGATCCGTCAGCGCTACTGAACCGGTCGCACTAATATCGTTGTCACGACTCTACCAAGGAAGAACAATTGAACTTCTGGGAATGTACAACTCATTGCCGCCTCGTGCAGGATCGTGAACGGCTTGGGCTTAACACCAAAGCAAATATAATGCCACCAGCGAGAAGGCATTGTAGGTAAGAGTATTCCGTTTTCTTTGCGAATATTTTTATTTTTTGATTTTCATTAGAAAAAAAATATAGGTTCGGCCGTACAATGTCTAAGTCACGAGAACACCTAGTATTTCAACTAAAATCGCTTTACAAATGTAAGTGTAGTACTTTTTCTAATATAATTTTTCGTTTATTACCATCTTCTTCAGCAATACCTTTACGCGCCGCGTCTCAAATAGGAAAACGCAACCATTATTGTTAATATTTATTACCTGTTATTCCTGTTTCTGCAGAGACATTTCATTTATTGGCCGAAGTGAGGACGCATTTTAAGTACGTCTTTTTCAATCGTAAAGAAACGTGGCTCGGACGATGCGCGATAAAACAAAATTCTTTAAAACTCCCCACCATCTGTCATTTCGCCGCCGTCTACTATCGCCTGCAGTGACTGCAAGACGCCACCATGGAAGTGGTACTGTAGAGTCCATCATGCCGAGCCAGGGTTCAATAGGAGCCGTGTTTCGACGACTCTCAAAGCGCAGATAAAACATCTGAAACAAAAAAACAATACATGCAATGATACAAAGAAATATGCTGTAGTTCCTTCCGCTTTCTTCTTGTTTGTTCTAGCATAATCTCCTCGAGCAAGGAGCGGCAGCGTCATGACGCCCAATCAAAACGCGACATAAAGTTCTTTACTTATTTAACCGAAGGAGGCTGTTCAAAAGATGAGAGTTGCAGGTCTTACAAAGCTAAATGACGAGACATACATGGTCAAAACGAATTATATTGGAATACCAAACGACTTCCAGCCAACCGGCTCACTAATTCTGACCTATACTGAAATCGTGGTCACAATCACGACGTTTGCTGCATCTCACAAAGCAGTATGCCGCATTTGCTCTAGAAAGAATATTTAGACCGCATCAATACGCCAAAACAAAACAAATCGTCCAGGTCAAAAAAATAAATTCACCGTCTTCTCTAAAAATATATTTCCCACACTTATTTTCCCCCTCACAACGGAAGTGCACACTCCCGAATTCTTAGTCTCCACCTACCTGAGCAGAATCTTTGAGAACAAGATTTCAATGGTTTAAAGCTCGTCGCTTTTTTAACCAAACGTAATGAGCGATTGTCTTAGACATGCAATGGTAAATTGAGGCGTATTCCTGGTAACCGTCCCCGTTTCTCTACATGCATTGATGAGCTCCGACGGCCGCCGTATTTCTATAAATATTTAGAAAATCACTTATTAGTATTGAGCAAGACAACAAAAAAACTCTGAGACTTTGGTATTTTTTCTGAAAACCTAGTGCTATATTTGGGCGGACTCTTTGAGTTTGGCGATGCGTATTTATTTTTATTTATTCAAACTTAGTTACCGCATCACATTCCGGCATTATGGCATTGGGGATACACACACACAAAAAGAGCAGCAAAAAAACACTTAGTCATACTAACCTGTTAAACAAGGGCCATGAATATAACAACGTATTTAAACAAAAAGCTCCAGCTACACCTAAGCACTTCTTATGAGTTGTGACTGCGAAAGCACGCACGCCGCTCTTCGCTCCCTTCTTTCATCTGCGGCGTACAAGGCGCTGACCTTGGGCGTGGAACGGTGAAGCTGCTGCCTCGCGGACACGCAGCGCCATCGGGTGAGCCATCGTTCAAACTATCGAGTGCCTTGCGGCGCGAGGAAGGGACATACAGCAACGTAGTTCCCAGCAGAACGAACCCCTTGGTTTATTCCATGCGTCAAGTATACTGCCACAAGCCGTACAACCAACAAGAGGCGAGCGAACGCGCTGATCACTGATAACGCAACTGTGTGATAACACAGCCAGGATGACACCACACAAACTGACGCGCAGCGGCCAATGGGAGCCTCGTTCAGAGCCCCATTCAGATCTCGCGTCATTCAAAGCTCCCCACACTTCGCAACATTGCAAACAAACATTACACGAAACCCTTTTTCTCTAAGTACAACGAGGTCTGAAGGAGCTATACATAAAAATAGTTCTAATTATTGTGTTCATAAAACTTCTGCCAGAATTCAATAATTTTTGCAATATTATCAGTCGGACGAGCCTACCTTTCCTGAAGCAGTACGAAGGGAATCGTTTCATAAAACTTAGACAACAGTACCAGGTAATTTGTCCTACTCGTACACCGTTTTAAAAAAATGCATTCTTAAACGCCGCCGTCCTACTCTATGTTCACGCACTTTATGAAAGTGATCCACAACAGCGGATAAGTAATACAGGGAAAACAGGTATGTTTTTGGTGGGATGCCAGTTTGGAAGTTAAATATACGGTGGCAAATTTTAAAACGGAGGCTTTCTCTCCGTCATTTCAATGTATTCCATTTCATGGATTGTCTTTAGAGCGTTGCAATACATTTTCTTGATGAAAAAGAGCGCGAAACACAAGGCCCTTGAGTTTTGCGCTGTGTTTTATATGGAACGTATACCAACTAGCCCAACTGTTTATTCTTATAAACTTTCTATTTTTTAACTATTTTCCTGAAACATACATGGTGTTACTGAGCGTATGCGGCCACCTCGAGTCTCACGGTGTTTCTTGTTAGCCAGTGGATGCCACTGCGAGTCAGAGTCCAAGGCCTGATCGGATCGACTAATGATGACGTGAGGTGCGAGAAAGATAACGGCATATTTTACGGCGCCCTGTTGGACATATATTGAAGGATGATGAATAAAGGAGATAGGCCTTATGGTTGGTATCTGGTGCCTAAGCGTGAATCTGTCCAGCGTCGTTTGCCCGCACCGGGGCCTAACGCCACACATACCTAGCCGCTCAATGCTCAACTTCTTTCTAATATATTTAGGCATATTCTAATAAAGGTATCACGTGTGTTTTATATATCACTTCCCGCGTAACTTCTGGAAAGTTATGAGTGTTTCGGCACAAGAAACCCAAATATTTTGAAGCTTTTCCTACGGTATAATCTATATGCCGGTACCAGCTCAACAAGGATGTAAGGTAATCACATAGGTGCTTATAATACGAACGCGTTTTAAACGAATGCTATTGGTATCATAATAAGAGTTGGTGGTTGTTTTTTCATAAAAAATGTCATGCATACGATTTATCTAGGCCCAAATTCATCCGCCCTTCTTCGCCAAATGCATTGATTGTATTTGTATTTTCTTCATGCTGAAATTGTCACTATCACAAGCTACTTCTTTATACAATATGTAATCTTCTGCAAACTTTCTATTCACGCCGTTACAAAATCATTATTATCATCTATATAAACTGAAAATATCAAACGTCCGAGAACTAATCTCTGCCAGATACCTGATGTTACTCGGGCAATTATAGATTTTGTTCCCTTTGCTACAACATACTGGCATCATTCGTGCACACGTTCGGTTATCCACTGCCTCGGACAAATTGTGAGTAAGCTCGGTTACTGTTTGACCCAGGACAACGGCCTCGGGAAGCCATGTTGTTTCAGATTCAACAAACAATGAGGATCCACATGTTTAAGAATAGACGAGTTCAAAATGTTTCACAGCATTTTAGAAAACACGGATGTCATTTAAATATCACGGTAATTTAAGATGTTGTTTTGGGGCTCAGATTTATAGACTGATACGATAAAATCTATCTTTCCATCATCTGGTACAGAACAGTTATTCAGTGACCTTTTGAAAATAATTTTCAGATATGGGGACACTGAACGAGCACAAGATTTTAGCAATGCTGTATGCAGGCGAGCAGAGCAAGCAGCCTTTGAGATATTATAGGAGCTTCATTAACACTGCTATCCCATTTATATTGAACACTTTATTTACCATGGGCAAGGTTTTACCTAGAACACAGCTGGCTGTGCTGTTATTTTAAACTCCGGATTAAAACAGAACGAACAGAAGGGTTCAAGCGGTCTACCTTCTGAGAAGCGCCAGTTATTATAACGTCATATTTCACGAAGAAGAGTATATATACGTTACTTTTTTAAAATTTATGTTTATATAATTCCAAGGCTATTTATGGTTTTCTTTGATTTAGGTATGAAATGTCTTGAAGAACACACATTTTGCTTGCGCTATCTCGATGTTTTGCTCACTGGTTATCACTTTCAGTGTTTGTATATTTGCAGGTGACGGATTGTTTTTAAAAGCGCCAAAGATCCTTTGATCTCTCTGCATCAACCTTCGCAGCTGTATATTAAACCATGGCCTATTTTCCTTACGTCTTTTTGATAAATCCTGGAAGGACAAAGTAATCTTACAATTACAAAATCTTCCTTCTAAAAAGTACCCAGAGGTCAGCTGAAGAATGTGATTCTGCCAGTGTTTAAAAAAGAACAAAATATACGTCCAGTGCGACACTGATTTCAGTAATGTTAGCTTTTTTGTACTTAAACATTTGTCGACTTCCACAATCACACATTTTACTTGTTCCGAATTTATTTCACAAAGGACAGCACTGTGACAACTAATTTCGGGCATTACTAAAGTAGACCTTAACAGATCAGACTCATTTGCATGGAAAATGTCAAGAACATTGCCCTCACACTGGGTTCTAACACAGTTTGAGTCAGGGCGAACAAATTCAAAATCTTTTCCGATACTGCCGTTAGTGCACCGGTTGCCCCTGAAAATACATATTGTTGGTGCCAGATCAGATAGGACTAATTAAATTCGGAGTTCTCCTAATACGTTTGGTAACAGTAATGACTATAGTTAGGTAATTAGTCTTTAACTAAAGCATTTAGCTGAAAGAAAATACTAACGCTGCACACAGTGACAAAGGCACAGCCAACATTTCACACGTTAATGATATCTCCAGCGATTGAGATTACATGAAAGTGAGTAAACTAGAAGCAATTGACCGGGGCCAGTGCGTGGCGCACCTCCACCTACATTGAGCGGCAAGGATACAATATGGCTCTACAATCGTTTCGTTGAAGGAAGTTTATTTTGGTATGCATGTCTATCATCTCTATTCGTTGTCACATAAATAAAAACAAAATGTTTCGCGCATTACTCTTTCGCTGCGCGAAGTAATACATATTATTTTCTTTTTTTTAAATTTGAAACATCTACGTCTTGATAAAAAAAAGGAAAACACAAAACAGATAATTTAAGATGCACCTACGTACATTTCAAGTAAACACATAAAGGGGAAATTAGTAACGTTCCGCGATCAGCTGAACGTTTTTTTATTGCGCTTCGTGAGGTGAACACGAGTATAAGTGCTTTTACGCACAGCCACACTAGAGTGAAATGTACCGCAAGGGCACGCCGGCCGCCGGAACTGCTGTTCACTATTTCGCAATTAACAGAGCAACACCGTCCACCGTTTTGTCCAAACTCAGAATACCCGTGGACAACGTTTCTTGGCAATAAAGCCGTTGCTATGGTTATCCGTGAGTTCGCGCACATTGGGCGCGGATCACAGCTGTACTCGCGTGTTCTTGACTTCTTCCAAAATTCCAGAAAGAGTTCAGATTTGTTAGCAACCTCTTATATTTCGTTCAGCTGAAGTCAAGACGGAGCTGCTCAAGCGCGACCTTGTGCGACAACGCTTGCACTGCACGTGCGCGTGTGCCTGGCAGGGACGCTGAAAGCCCTTGCGCTCGCTCTTGTAGCTTCTACTACGCCCACACTAATACCCGTGCCACACGGGTAACTCGAATGCCGTTTACAACGAATGACATTTGTGCGATCGGCGAATCAGCTCGCAATCTGTCGCGCGTGGAATGCGCCACGCCCAGAGTGTCGCGCGCTGATTGGCCGTCCGCTCGAATGCGTCATTGGTTGTAAATGGCATTCGAGTTGTCCGTGTGCGCGGGTATTCAAGTGAAAGAGTATTCCGCAACTTTCACGACCTATAGGGGGCGCAGTGGTGCCTATCAAAATGGCTGTCATCTGGATGATCGTCGTAGAACAGCGGTACGAGGCTGGGTCTGCGATGCGTAAGTAACTGGTTTTGCTATATACAGAGCAGCATTGGAACCTTGCGTTATTTTTTCACGCCAGGAAGGTGTAGGCAAGCCCATTTATTATGAGGCCAATCCTCCAGGAGCTAGGGTGCGCGATTCTCACAACGCGGTACCACCATCGCTGAAAGTTGCAGAATAGAAAGCATGGCCCTTTTTGCGGCCCGTTCACTCGGTAGTGCTCGCCTAAAGCCGCTCTATCCTGGGAACAGTGGCACCATTCTTAGTTGCGGAAAAGCTCGAAACACGTGCCGCCTGCCACTTTTGTGAAAAACATGGCGTCTAAAACCTTGCTAAGTGCTGCGCTTGGAGATGTGAAATTTCAGGAAATTTTGAAGGCCGAAAAATAACGAAGGAAAAAACAAGTTTTTTCTCCGGAAATTTTGGAAGACTTTGAACAATTCTTTCAACAGCTATTATTCAGTCATGATTTAAATATAACGACACAAGTCAACAGCCGAAAGATATTTGCACCACTTTTACGGTGGACGATTATTTGATATGAACTTTTTTAACATTTATGAAACCTTTTGTCAATTTAGCTGAGTTTTGACTACTCATCTGGCAACAACCTACAGTACCTAAGCAATCTGTTGCGTAGGTACTGTAGGTTAGAGAACGCGAATGGAACTAATGGGGAACCCTATTAGTGCCATTCGCGCTCTCGATGGGCAGCCGAAAGATGCATATTACCTGAGTTTTCCCAGCCCATTAGTGAAAGTCGTGAGCATCGCACTCGGGTGGACCCAGTGCATCTGTCAAAACTCTGTGCTGTGAGCCGTGGAGAGGCGATTCAGGACAACTACATATCTTTTGCTTCCCTAGCGCCGTTTCCGAAACCTCTCGCGCATCGTTCTCCGGTGTGGGCTTTCGCCATGGATCCATCAAGACTGTCCGCTGTGCGCCATAGAGGGGCCGTGCTCTAACGTTTCGGGTAACTTTGACGCGCTAAACAGTGGTAAGAGACCAGCGGTGTGCGGTGCAGAGTTTTCTGTGCCAAATACGAATTTCCCAACGCAACCCGCTTGGAGCGGCTCATCGCAAAGTGTCCGAAGTGCCCCGGACATCAATTGTGCAGCATAGGATGACATGACAACATCAGTGTCTTAGGCATGTCGGTCGAGGAGCCCATCTGTGGAAGTTTTACGATCAGAGCGTGCACCCTCCAGAAAAATGAAAGCCCAAGCTTTCTTAATGAGGCCAACAGGTATTTGAAGCCGCGAACTTATATGGAAGCGTTGGTTGACAGACATGACGCAAGAGTGTCAAACCTAGCTTGATGAGGCGCTGGCTTGTGCGACATATCACAGTAAAAGTTTTTACACCCTTAAGGGTGTAAATCAGTTTGTCCCAGGGCTAACACCCTTAGGGTGTTCAGGCAAGCACCCTCCATAGTGGGTGCTTGCCCAGCACCCTTGGCAAAGGGTGCTTGGCATGGAATGGGCGCCCACTGTGGTGGCCCAGTGGATGCTGGGCCACCACAGCCAATCCAACGCCGGGAGAGTATCATGCGACGTTTTGGTTGTTCAAGGTCACATGATGCTCTCTCGACGCTGGATTGGCTGGGATGGCTGGTAGATTCCGCCGCGCTCGGACGAAAGGTGAAATGAAGTACAAGCCCCAGTGAAAATTTTATAGGAATGTGTCCAATACACATATCAGAACTTGTAAATTGTACAAAAATCATAAAAGGTATTGCATATTCTTATATTATTGTTAAATGATTTACAGCTTATGTTTACTGAACACATTTACACTTTTTTCACTTAGGGGGATTGCAACTTCACCACATACGAGGCACGTGATAAAGAAATATTGAGTCACACTGAACACAACTCACTTCATGAAGAAGTTTTACAAAAGAGCTCCTTGCAAGCCAGATCATAACCCCGAGGGCAACTGGGTAGTGCTACGGCGGCCCCCTTTCTCGAACTCTAAGTGAGCAAGCAGTGGCCCCAAACATCGTACTGCACGGCTGAACCATTGTAAGCATCGCGGGCTGCCACAAACGAAGCATGTGGAGCTTTCCTGGTTGGATAACACGTGACATGTTTTGTTTGTCTCAGAGGATTGCAGGAAACACGCTTCGCTTATCACTTGTCCCCTTATGCGCATCTGTTTACTAATTGGAAGCATGGTAGAGGGGTGGTCTAGCCTTGACTGAACCACAGCAGTATTTCAGTAAGTGAAGCTCATTATATCAATTAGAATGTGTTAAATTGAACATTTATTGAACCGTAAGAGACAAATGAAAAATACAACGCATGCCATTCCATGACATAAAGAATGCTATCTGCAAACATTTAATGAAAAATATCACAGAATGAACTCGCACTCTACGTCAAAAAAACAAATGTTTCAGTAGAAGACGCTATCCTATTGCTCATGTACAACGAAAATTATAAAGTTCTGGAAGACGACTATGGATAAGAAACTTGTACAGCTAAATTTTAAGCACCTCACCTACAGGAGGTCAGCATAAGGTATCACAGAAAGTGCCCAACGTTTAAATATAGAAAAAGAAACATACCTCCATAAACCCTTCTATCATTCGTTCTGTAAGAAAAATAAAATTAACCTGATAATACTGGCGAGAAAAGTGCATTATACACTTTTAAAACGGCTCACCAAAACATCTCTTGAACCACATACCTGTCTGCAAACTTTGTTCAAAAATTTAATTACGACTGTCCTTCGAGTTGTGTCACTCAAGCCAAAAAAAAAAAGCCTCTGCAGAGCAACCAGCATGCTGAAGGCCTTGCATTCGTACTGGATGCTGAACAGCCAATATGCTGCCAACAACATGCACAGCCCCTCTCAGCATTAAAAACGGAGAACAAGCGCTCACGATCCACAACAAGGTGAAGAAAGTCTGCATCGTCCAGCTCTTGCTTGTTGTAGAGGACACATGGTGCCGGTGGGGTGTTCTCGTCCTGCGTTAGGTAAAAGAAAAAAAGCACAACGTATTTTAATGTAGAAGGCCAAAACATGTTTGCTCTTGTCAACTGCTATTATTTGCTGCAGTTAAGGCCATGAGCATCAGCCTCCACACAGGCATAGAGTGCATATGTGTGAACAAGTGACCGGCATCTGCAGCAATGTAAAACGAACGAGGAATTACAATCGGGGCAACATCTCGACATGAAAGTATTGCGATATAATCTTAGGGACACTTTTGAGTATCTATTTCTGTACCAAGATGCATTTGCGAAATCTATTTGTATTTCAGTGGTGAAATACTTTTGCGATGTATATTATGATACGCTGCTAGACTTATGTATCTTGCTACATTTATTGTTAGAAATGAGCTGACATGTTCGGGGATAAAAAAAATAGAAGCCACGCCACAAATCCGACGCATCACAGGTTCGTTTTCGCAACGAGTGATTTTTTTTGCTTTGCTATCAGATTTCGCTTTTACAGCGAAATCTGATAGCAAACAGATTGCGTGAACACGCGTGTTCGATTAGGGCATCTCCGTGAGGGAATATGGCGGTTCACTACGACAGATGTGGTTGTTCTCCGGTTTTGGAAAATACCACGGTCCTGGGAAGACACAGTCACCAACGAACGAGGGAGATAACAGAGGCCTTTTACATTTCCAAGTTCAAAGACAACTGTGTCAGCACGCCTTCGATAGATCTTTATGATTGTGAGTTGGCATTTTTGAGGGACTTTAACTTGTGAAGATCATATGACGGTCATGTGTCGTGATGTAATTGTTGTTTTGTGTGACCACGCCGTTGGGCATTTCTTTAAATATAAACAGTTGACAGTCAGCGCTCCGTCTGTGTACATCTTCTCTGTCCTGTGTCCTTGTTCGCGCTGTTTTACCCATAAACATACAATGAGCTGTCTGTGTCAAGAGAAGAGCAATCTCGGTGGCCCAAAAGGTAACCTGCAGCTGCTGGATGACTTGATGTAAACGGACCCAGAATTCGCGGGCTTGGAGACCGTGTGATATTAAACTGAAAAGTTAATAATCTCAAATCATTATCCAATTTAAGCCCAAATTCTATGATTCGCACATGCCTATTATTTTCAGTAGGAAGCCAAAGGAAAACCAAGTAGTAGTCCGTTGAATTTATTGCCAAATAGAATACAGTTTGAGTACCAAACTGGATGCTTTGCTTGTTTGAAAGGTTGCGATAAAAAATGCAATACTTTAATTAATTGGGTGAAAAGCAAAGCTTTGTAACAATTATGTGCATGATTACATTCTACAAGTCGTTTTACATGTGGACACAGCATTCTATTTGAAAGCTAACAGAATTTTTAAAAAAGGCCGTGAGAGTTATGTCAATGTCTACTTCACTGCGTGTTCGTGAGACTCGGCGGACATTAGTAAAGGGATAACCGTCACAGTATGTTGACTAATTGACCAAAATTTGTTAGCTTTGTAATTAATGGTTTTATGGGCCATGTTGCAACTGCAGTGTTAAAAGCCAGTCAATATTAAAGGCTATCCCGATTTAAACAATTCACAAAAAACCAAGCGGCTTCGAGATATTCATTGTCCAACTTTTGCGTTTTTAATGTCAGATCCAAAAACTGCGCTCAGTTTGAGCTCAAGAATTCGTGCCGTTAATGGTGGGTAGAAGAGTGACATAGTTCTACCAGGCACGTCGTCACTATCTCGACAGTGCGTCCTTGGTGGATGCATCAGCATCATACTTCCAAGATAGTGAAAATGCGTTCGAAGCCACCCCATCCGCACAACATCCTGAGGTCTTCTGAGCGCAAGATTTTGGAATTGGGTGACGAAAAGGCAGATTTTTAGCATTGAATATCTCGAAACTTGTTGCCATTCGCAAATTGTGTCAATTGGGTGAGTCTTTAATATTCACTGCCTTTGAAACTAGAATTGAAACATGCCCCATAAAATCATTGATTAAAAATATTATGAAAACATTTTGGTATATTAGTTATGATTAACATACTGCGACGGTTATCCCCTTATCTGATGTCCTCCGAGCCCCATAAACACACAGTGAAGGTGGCATCCAAGTAACACTCACGCCATTTGTTTTAAAATTTCGTTCGAATCAAAATAGAAAGTTTTGTATATATGTATATATAAATACCGGGTGCATGTGCAAGCAGCCGGGCACCATCCCACTTTAGAAATCCACTTTTTCCTTACGCAAAAATGGATCAAACTGGACAAGGCCAGTTTTACATAAACCCCCAGCACGGCATGTACCAAGGACCGCCAGAAATGATTGCTTACCTCATAGAACACTCAGTATGGCTTGAAGAGAGCGGCTTGCAGTCTTTGACGGTTGGGTCTACCCGCTTGGTTCAGCTGGGACCTGCAATTAATTTTGATACAGCTTGCCATATACCACGAAGTAACAAAGAGAAAGCCAGTAATACATAAGCCTACAGCACGACATGTCCCAAGGACCGCTAGAAATTCTCGCTCACCTCATAGAACACTTCATGCGACAAAACCCTGCATTAACGACCGATTGAACTTAGTATAAATGTTGCAGAAAAATAAGGATATGTATTCAGCTGCATCAAAACACGTGATCTAATGCAATAATTGTGTGTTCTTATAGAACACTACTGAAATAATTTTGACTAAAGAGAATGACCACAACTTAAGTATATACTGAAAGAATCAATAACAATGATGAAACCTAGAAATCTGTTGAATGCCTTCCCCGTGTTTTGCCATCGAGTGGAAGAAGTTTCTTGGCCTATATTTATTTTAGAAACAGGCATGATGTCCGTCTGTATTTTTTTTAAATCTTAATGTTGTGCATGATATTTTCGTTTCTAGGTTGAAAGCTCAAGGGCATTCTCTGTTGTTTGTTTAATCAAATTTACCCAGATGTTAGTAGGTTGCTTCTTTGCGTTTACTGTCCTTGGGTATACTAGGGGTTGTGAACAGTATAACGCTGTGAGGTCCAGGAAGAAAGTCCCTTTGTAGAAGGGTGGTAAACAGAAGAGAAATTGTAAAGAGTGACTTCATGTCTTCCCCTATGTTTCCTCTTTTGGGTCGCCTATTCATTTTTTTTTTGTCTATTAAAACTTAGCTCTGTTTGACACTTCTCTGCGTTTGTGTCATCCTTCAGAGAACCAGTCGTGAATAAATTATTCGTGTTTAGCCTGTATAGCTAGCTTGCACCCTCGTTTTTGTTTTTGTTCATTAATAAATGACTGTAGGACTCGACTGTAAGCACAGTGTTAATGCATACAAATAAATAGCAGCATACTTTTGTTGACTAGGTGCTGATGATTGGACCAGTTGGTAGCCAATAATTAAAAAGAAATCATGCAGAATATGGGAACAGAGGATACGAACACAGCGCTGTGTTGATCTCCTCCTTGTCCGTGCGATTCACACTCCGTGTTTTTAATAATACATTTTTTTAAATATTTTTTGCTTGGTATCATCTTGTATAGGGGTTCACTGGAACGACCCACCTGCCATTGCATTCACTTTAGGGCAGCTCCCCTTCCTCATGGTGCCCTCGTTGAGGAAGTGCTGGGCGGGCGTCACTCTCACTCTTGTGGTGCATCTCCCCAGGCTCCCATAGGTTTCAAGCTGCTAGCCAAACTGAGTCAGGCCTGCCAGCCCTGCAGGAAATGTCAATTCCACTCTTTTAGACGTAGACACCCACATGTTGCGTGTACCTGAAAGAAGCGCTGACAGAGAGGAAACAATATGACTGGCCCTTTTTGAATGCACGCTTTTCTTTCGCTGAGAACATACATACAAGTCAAACGCTATTGTACATTCAGTGGTGCGGCTTAATTTATGAAGAGCACGTTTTTATATAACTTCGAGCAGTGGCGTCACGAGGGTCAGCGGCACCCAAGGCGGCAGCCCGCCGCCACCCCCCCCCCCGCTCTCACGTAACCCGCCGCGACTACCCCCCCCCCCCGCTCTCGTGGCCCGCCGCGACACCCCCTGAGCGCTGCACCCGGGGCGGTCCACCAACCCCCCCCCCTTGTGACGCCACCGACTTCGAGCTCTTTGAGAAAAGATTCAATATCGGACATTCAATATCAATATCGGTCGGACATAAATGGCTGCTATGAACTGTCCTATACATTTAGTCATTACCTGATATCATAAAAACAGTAGAGCAGGGTAGGGCTGTACTGCATCAATTACGAATTTGTAACCAATTAATAGTTGGCATTTATTTATTTATTACTATTGGCTATTAGTCTTTGACAGAAAGAATATCCGGGCAAGTTGGTACGGTGGTAGTCTTTCAACTCCATCGAATATTGAGGTTTGACATTAGCGTTTCAGTTAATTTTTTTCCACCTTTTTTCATGCTTTTTCTAGCTGCTCTGCTTTTTGTAAGGGATTTCGCCACCACTAAAAAACGTAACAACCAAACTTTTTTTTTTTTACATCACACACTTGTGAATTTGGAAAGTGTGCCGGTTCGGCAAACGCGAAGAGACCGCGCGTCTCTACGGCAAAAAAAAATCATGCTGCTCGCTCTTGTAAAGTTTTTCTCGCTCCCGCTATATGGAACAAATCGGTGGCGAGCGGCTGTTGGTACAAGACGTCAGAACTAGCATGACCTGTGATTAACACTTTGGGACGGTGATTGAATGCTTGAACGTCCGTCAGACGGCACTTGAACGCTCCGCAAAAGCGTCGTCGGAGGAGCGTCGTTGGACGGCGCCCAGAACATGCCCAGCATGCCACGGTTCCGCCGCACGGGAATCCTTCTCACACTGCGGAGCGAGACAGAGGTTTTGAAGAAGATACGCTCTTCTCAAGTAACAAAATAACACAGGACAGAAGCATAGTTAAAATGAAGCATAGCTTAGCAAGCACACGGTACACGACAAAGTTTGAAACAGCAGCCCACATCGCAGAAACAAAAGAAAGTTGCTTACCGGCGTTTCCACGAGTCGTCCATGCTGTCCTGAACTTACGGGCGTTGGCAAGTCGCAGCGTCTCCCAGCTCTCAGTCATTGCTTGCTATTCTTGGACACGGTATTCATAAGGAAGATATCTAAAATATCCGCTAAAACGTCTATAACGTAAAAAGAAAGGAGATTCCCGACGCCTCTGGAACTCCAACGGCCATCCAAGTTCGGCTGCCCAACGGAAGCTGATTGCAATAGCGATGGTCGTGCGCAGTCTTCAAGAGTCTCTTTTCCTTTTTTTTTAGAACGATACTAAGCAAATTATTATTATATTAGTAACAATAAAAATGTCAATACAATAATAATGTAAAACATTACAAAAAGTAAGTAAATCTGAGGTTTTATTTAAACTTTAGGTTGTTTCTTTTTTTGTGTAAACCGAAACCGAAACTAACTCAAGCAACGTTTCCTTCGTCGTATTTGTTTGCGTGTGTCTGTGTGCGTGCATGCGCGTGCGTGTGTGTGTGTGTGCGCGCGCGTGTGGATGCGTCCGCGTGCATGCGTGTGTGCGTCTCTGCTTATGCGTGCGTGTGCGTCTGCGCGCGGGCGTGCGTTTGCGCGTGTGCATGCGTGTGTACGTGCGTGCGCGCGTGTATGTGTGTGTCTGCGAGCGTGCAAGCGTCTGTTTGTGCGTTCTATTGCGCTGCGCCAGCAAGAAGACCAATTGGATGTCCCTGGACACTGTTAAAACACTAACTTATTGATTAATTTTATTAATAATAATAATAATATTTATAATAAAATTATTATTATATAATTATTATTATTATTATTATTATTATTATTATTATTATTATTATTATTATTATTATTATTATTATTATTATTGTTGTTGTTATTGAAACATAGCCCTGAGTCTTTAGACTCAGGGCCATATAATTTCCTATAGGTGGGTAAAGAAAATGTATTGGTTCCCAGTCTTTAGACTCGGGATCATAGAATTTTCTATCGGCGGGAAAAGAAAATTGATTGGTTCCCAGTATTTAGACACAGGGCCCTAAACTTTTCTATAGCTGGCTGTAGCTGTATTTATAAATTTCTAAGGCCGACCATGCAAAGCTACAGGGGGTGATAGCCTGCCATTGAATTTTCCATAGACGACCATAGACCATTTTTGTATGGAATGTCTCGGACTGGTTTATTATGGGTTTTGCCTCTTTATGTGTGTGAGTTTTTGTGCATGTCATCATATTCTCAAATGAATAGTTTACCCAGGTTGACATGGTCATGTGACAGGTTCTAGCAGCATGTCATGAATATTTGTCAAACATTTTCACTATATTTTGATTTCATGTTGTCAGATATAAACTCGAGACTAACTGATTTTCTTACTGTACACTTCCATCAATAAATATTTGTAAAAAATGCTACTTTCATCGTTTCACCCTAATTTCCAATTTCTGAGCATGGAGTGATTTGTAAGAAAATTAAATATGAACTCATATATAAAATTTTGTTTGAAAACATAAAAATTGTATGCAAAAGAGGCACTTTATTATCAGCTATTTGGATTAATTACAACTGACATTATAAAAAAACTGGACTGCTAACAACTGTTGCTTTTCAAGCAGAAATCTTACCTGTACATTATGGACAGAGCCATATATAAACTTTCCAAAACCATTTCATATTATTTATTTAGCACCCTCTTCTACACCCTTCTTACACCCTTTACTAAATGGAGGGTGTAACACGAAACAGCGCCCCCTACGGTAAAATTATGAGGGTGTATTCCTGGATTTTAGGGTGTTAAAAGGGTGTAGCCGAGGGTGTAAGTTGCTACAACACCCCTTTTACACCCTTAAAGGTGTAAAAACTTTTACTGTGTAGGCCAGTAGGAAGCCTTATCAGTTAGGAAAAACAGATACTTGCGAGAAGCGCTCAAACTCCTCAGTTCCGAATTCGTGCCGCCTTCCAGGCATTCTTTAGGATCCACGACTCTTAGGCCGAGTATGCCGGAGTGTTGACGCCGGTGGAAGAGAGTCAATCGCTGCTCTCTGCGTCACTGTACTCATAGACAGCTAGAGCAATGTACGGGGCAAGAGTACCTTGAACTTTGTGGTGACTACACCAAAGCTTATTTTCTACAGTGCCGTGGAGACGAAAGAATACAGGCAGTGGGGCAGATGAGACTATATCGCGGAGAGATTTCGAAGGTGGAGGAGGAAATTGGAACCGACAGTGTTTGCGCTCATGTTACCGTAAATGCAAGCAACATGAAGGCCGCGTGGACAATCGTCAGTGTGCGCTATTCTAGCGTCCCCTACTCTTGGATGCTGCGCTCATGAACTAAACGTGTTGCTGTCGGACACGCTTAAACTGGTGACATTGTAAGAAGTTTGCATGAGGTTCAAGACTCTAATCAACTATGTCAGAGACTCTCACGTGGTGGCAGCTCACTTTGCTAAGCGGCAAGGAGCGTGCTGTGCTGAACAAGACCACATTAAAACTACCAACTAAAACTCACTGGGCGCACTTTTTTGATGTCACTGGAAGGCCTACTGAAGAACAAGGAAGCTTTACAGAAAACTGTGATTGCTGCGGAGCTTCAAGTGAGCCGGGAAATAACATACAACGATATTAGATGAAGACTACTTTTGTCGAGATGCGCAAAGCACGTAAATGAGATCTTGTTCAAAGTAATAAGACAGGTCGAAGAGGCCCTTCCCAACTCTTTCTAGACAAAGGGCAAAAAAGAAGAGGGTAGCATAAATTCTTCGTGAGTGACGCAACTTTATTTGCCGTCGAGCATATGCGGCTACAACGTTTCTCAACTCGAAGTTCAAATGTCGGTGATTAAGTAAAGAAGATGTATGCCATGCAATGGACTATATCAAAGAGACGGCAGAGAGGATATGACTCGATGCGGGAAATGTGTTGTCGAATGTCCTGAATACCGGGTCCTGTCAGGTGCTGGTTGAGGAAGGCATTGGAGGACTCGCTGAAGCATATTCCACCTTTCACGTGGTGGCAAGGGCTGTTTTCCTCTAAACTCCTGACACCAAATGCTTGTCGCGTTCTTCTCAGTTCCTCCCCTCTCTGCGTGCGAACAAAACTGGCTCGAAATTCAGCGGTGTTCACACTAAAAGTAGGAACCCACTCAAAGGACACAGAGTGCAGAAGTTGGTGTTTGTTTGATCCAGTCTTAAGCTGAGGAGCTTTGATATGAAATGCGACGACAGAGATGACTTAACCATGGAGTCAGAGCAGCCCTAACTAACACACTGCTTTGGAACATCCGTCAAAATTGACAGAAGTTACCTAGTCAGTGCGTGCATATGTATCTCAACGAATGTTG
Organism: Ixodes ricinus; assembly: GCA_037355805.1. Lineage (NCBI taxonomy): Eukaryota > Metazoa > Arthropoda > Arachnida > Ixodida > Ixodidae > Ixodes > Ixodes ricinus. The sequence continues at coordinate 140,442 of JAZHYW010006018.1, read as the reverse complement.
TTTTTAATTTTGGTCCTGTACTTTTTAATGCAGAACTAGTTGTACACTTAGAATAAAAAATGGTCATGACAAAATACTTGAATGTTGTTAAACTTCACTGCCCTTTGAATTTGAATATTTAATGTGGCATTAAAATGTGGCACTACCTCCTTGATTGGGTATACATTAATTCCTTTTTGCAATGGTTGAACTGCGACTATTTTTCGTCAACCTCCTGTTTTGTTACTTAAAGCTATGTTCATGCTGGTGCGGTAGTGGCGACTCGGCTGTAATTTAAGCGGATCACATATTGACTTATTGACCGAGAAACACGCCATAGATGACTTAGAAACACGGCTTCAATATATGCGTACACACTACACTAGCAAACCTCGGACATCACTGTAATGTCCCCACCGTATAAAGCGTTCACCAGTCTTAAATATTTATAGCCTTGTTAAACTGTAAAGCAACGGTTTTTCGGCATGGATGGTGCATAGTTTTTAGACAATGCAATCGGTGCGGCGACGGCGCTAGGCGGCAGACCGACCCGAACGGCTTGGGTTTCTATTTGCACCGTCGTGGCGGTGTTTTGTTTCCTTGGGGGCTGACAGATGTACTATGTTTAGTATGACGTGATTGAGTTTCCGTTCGCTGGGACGACATACTCTATTCAGAGGTGCATGGTGACTACTTTACCTTTCGATGGGGTCAGTGATATCAATTTTAACGTTCGTTGGCAGACATGTGCTTAATAGGCTTGTTAATAATTGAGAAACTTGGGTTTTTATTTTCTTTTCCGGAACATTATATCGAAAAAATACACCAGAAGGAAAAAATAATAATTTTTTTTCCAAAAAGTTTTGTTGTTGTTAATTCTCGTATAACTCATACTTTGTCTCAGATTATGATGTACCGCAGGAAAGGCTACAAGCGCTAGCTCCTTGCTCCTAGGGCACATCTCGGCGGCACAAGCTCTCGTGCGTCAAGTGCAGCTCTTAATGTTATGAGCTCGCGCTTCTAGCCTTTTCTGCGGTACAACATAAGGTGAAACGGAGTATAGCCTGCGCTGTGCCGCCATGATCTTCCCAGGGGCTGCACGGTGCACGTGCCTCTTGCACCGACGCACGTTGAGCTACTTTTGAAACATGAAGGGGCTTTATGCTCTCCACGCTATCAGCGCACCAAAGCGGTATTCACACGAGGGAGAAATCCCGGGGATTTCTCCCCGGCACGCGCATTCCACGACGAAAACGTCAGCCTTTTCGATGTGCAAAAGCCTTGCCATAGCCTCCTCTATACGGAGAAAGCCTGGCACATCGACGGCGGAGCCATAGGGCGAGCGGCCGCAGAAAAAGGAGAGGAGAAGCGCGCGAAGCGGTGACCAATATGGTAGCGCAGAGCAGAAAGGGCAGAGATAGACTGCGAGCGCTTGGGTCATGAGCGGCCGCTCCCGAACCACGTTTGTTTTTGTGTTTTCGTCACCGTCGTTTTCGTACTCCGGGAGAAACGGCTGCGGCGACGGCGGCGATTCGAAAGGGCGCTGGCAACAATGCACGATGCCGGCGGCGTCGGCAGAGTTGTCGGTGTGCCAGCGGAGTGCGCCGTCGTCGGACCATCGTGTCGTGCCGCGGAAGAACCAAACAGTTTTGACTGAGCAGTTTCGACGCCCAGGTGCTGAGGACCGTCATTTCAGTGGGAGTGTCCGATTAGCCACATTTGGAACGTCGCGTGTATGAGCTTCAACTGGACTACAGGCGCAACAATGTAAACAGTTCGTAAAGTAGTAGTAAAAATGTTTATTGTGGACGCTGCTACCGCTCGAGCCTCCGTTGAGTAAGCGACGAAGACTGATAAGGTATGCTAATTACAAAAGTGAACACGTAAATGACAGGTGCAGACATCTACACTGTGTGCATGTCTGTCCGTGTCCTTCACGTTTTATTTTTTCGTCCTTAGCACTAAAACGCGAGTTGCTCTCGTTTCTCACGGAAGCTAAAGTTGCGTATCATATTACTTGGTTTCACCTCATGTGCGAGCGAAACCAAAGCTAGAAGCGCGAGCCCAGCGCTTTTTGCGTTACTGCATCGCACGCACGCTCGAGCAAAGCAGCAATGCACAAAGCGTCGGTCTCGCGCTTCTATATTCGTTTAGTCCTATGTGGGAGCGAAGGCGAAGCTATAAGCATGAGAGGATAGCCCGAGGAAAATCATTAACTGGATAAGCGCGCGTGCAAAGCAGCGAACGTATGAGTGCTCGGCTCGCGCGCCTAGCACTGCCTTCGCTCGCACGTAAGATCAAACGAAGGTGCATAGACGCTTTGCATCCACGAGCCAGATTGAGCCGCCATAGCCGACCTTCCCCTGTTTTGCTGAAATGCCGGAGCCACCGAAGCGGCGCGTTTATGAGCTTCACAGGGGCCTATGCTGGGGAGGAGGACACATGTAGCACCTAAAGTCGCAATAACCTGTCCTGCTGTGGCAACGATGACGTGAAGCGAACGGCTAATGAGAGGAAACAAAACTAGCCTGAGAAGGTCACTTCATGGCGGCGCCCATGCACAGCCGCTGCCAAAGCGTCTATATCTTTGACTTCGTTCAAACCTAAGGTGAAACGCAAGTAGTATGGCCCATGAATCGCCGAACGCTCCAAGCACCAGATACCGACCTTTCCGGACAGTTCGTCGCACAACCTCCAACGCAAACGAAAGCGACGACCGACCGCTGCGGAGATGCGGACGCAGGGACTGCAAGGAGAAGGGTTGACGTTGACTTTCTTCTCCGCGATTCCGAAAAAAAAAGAGGAAAAAAACAAAAGACTGTTTCTGCGTTTGGCCGCTCGCTCTTGTATGGCGCTAGTAGTCTAGCTTCCCAGAGCCGTTTATACTGAGAGAGTTTGGCCAATGGGCGGAGCTTGTTGCCCGCTAGAACTAGCGGATTTCGCGATAACACAAAATTGCGTTACTTCTCTCTTCTTTATTCCTGAGAAATCGCATAGAGTTCCTATGAGTCAGAGCCACAAAATGGCGGACGGAATTAGTCATCCCCGGTTGTCAGACTACGCTGCTGTGGTTGCCAGACTGTCAAAATATCCTTAAAGGGCAAACTCTCTCAGTATAAACGGCTCTGAGCTTCCCTAAGGCCCCTGTATACTGAAAGGTAGCGCAAACCATTGTCTGAAATGGGAAAGAGAAATTTCTCCTCGCCGATGCCCTTTCCCTCTCAAAAGTTCTCTTTCCCCTCGCTTCAATTGGATCGGGCGCGACACGTGACCGTTGTCTTCCCATGATCCCGCGCGATTCCGTCGTCTGCTCGAAACCAACGCCATCACTGGGCCAGGCGTAGCGGCGGCTCCGTTGTTCGCGGCCCGGCAGTAGGTTTTTTGATATTTTACCACAACCTCGGCGGCAACGCGATGCCATCATGCTGCGCTGTAGATTGCACAAACAGCATTGCGAAAGGAAAGAACCTTTTTTGTCGTCCCGACGGGAAAAGAAAATCTTCAACGGCGAAGACAATGGCTCCAACGGATCGGTCGAAAAAGTTCCGAGTGCCTCCGAGGGAGACTTTGCGAGGTAAGTCACTGTCAAACTCTGAATCGTATTACCTGTCTCTTTCGGTCTCGCCGATGAAGATCGCGTAGTACGATCATGAGACGAGACAAACACGGAACTATATTACCGGCACGAAGGACTTAGACACGTCTTTTCACGCGTATTTGATCATAGAAACTGACTCGCTCACTCTTAGCTCGCTTGCATTGAGTCGGCCGAGTTGAGAACGATGCGTGAGAGACTAGGGTGCCACTAAAATAAAAAAGATTGTAGTATTACCGCGTGCATCTTGCGTCAGTGAAAGGAGAGTCACCAACGATCGAGCACCTCGCGATTTTGTTTGTGCAACATATTTCCGCGATCGGTACTTCACAAATGGCAACTAAAGATATGCGATGCTGCATTTATTTTTCAGGATCACTTCACGAACGATCAGTTTGTACCAGTGATCTTGGCAAAGACTGGTTTCAAGAAACTCAAGCCATATGCAGATCCTTCCATTTTTTCACACCGACCTCTTCCGAATGTGCAATATTTTGCCTTGTAGCAATAAAATTTTCTTGTCTTCATCTTTGTATGTGATTTGTCTTTTGTGATTATTAAAACATCAATTATTGACACTAAAAAAATTGCTCTTGTATTTAAAAGGCTTTGCTGAAGGATCTCTCTGTCTTCGTTTTGTAACTCACGCAGTAAGGTACGCCCGCGGGTGTGGGGCAAAGCTTATGCGCTTTGAGAGTGAACTCAAGGATGTACCTTGCGCGTGAGAACGTCAAAACACTAATATATGTGATAAATGAGAAACGTGCTGGCAAGGCAACCGAGCACACGCTATTTTTCATTTTAACGGAGGGGATACAAGTGAGTGTATTTGATTATTTGACGTGTAGTTTTATGCACGAGGCGCGTATACAGCAGACGTCGCATATTCCACCGCGCGCATGTGCACAGTTGCAAGTAGTATTTGACGCTTATAAAATCTGTATGAAGTAAACCAAGCTGCTGAACTGACAAAACGATCGGTGATGCTAAAAATTACCGAAAAGTAGTGTTTTACACGCATAGTGGTGTCATTTATTTGCCTAACTCCAGCGATGCCGATTCTCCAAATGCACTTCGTTCAAGATACTAAACCGTTTTGCGGTTTAGTATCTTGCGGGCGTGTGCCCAATTCATGCTCAAAGCGACGGCACGAGCTCCCGCTAGCAACGCAGTCCTTGCCCACGAAACTCTATTTAGACGCAGGGAGAGGTGCATTCTATCGTGTGCGTGCTCTCAGCTTTTGCTTCAATAAACGGGTAAACGAAATATATTTTCGCAGTGCATGCCGATGTTCCAAAAAACTCAAATGCTTTTTTTATTATTTTATTAATCGTTTGCGTTTAGCGGAATTGGAGAAAGCTTGTCTTCACGCCCGAGCGATTCCAACTCTGCTCCTGCTATTATATTTGCCGATAGAGACGTCTTCCCGAACTTTATAACTCCAATAAAGGTGCACAAACGCTAGTTTCTTCATGTTAGAAAACAAAACTCTCTTTATATTAGAAAAAAAAAATCCAGTCCGCCGTATTCAATAACATGAACGGCCAGGCACCCGGTTGTGTCCGGCACACAGGCGCGCGCCGTCGCGCGCGTTGCGGGCCCAGCTCAGACATGGCGGCGGGGGGCGTGGCGCGGACATAGGGCGAGGAGGATTGCCGTCGATGGAAAGGAGGAAAACGAGGGGAGAGGAGGAATTGCGCTACCTTTCCGTATACAGGGGCCGTAAGCTTCCCTCTCCGCTCTTGATTCCCCGCCCCTCCTCTCCTACTTTCGGCGGCCACTTTTTTCGCGACGTTCCAGGCTTTCTCCGTATAGAGGAGGCTATGGCCTTGCGTTTTCATCACGTGATGCGCGCGTGCCTGTCCAGGGTATTCATCTCGTGTGAATACCCCTGGACAGAAGCTGCTGGACATGCTGTAATGTTTGCTACACATTTCCTGCAGTGGAAGTGGTGGTACAGTGATATTTATGGTTCACATGAAGTTGCGGAAGAACGACATCGTTGGAAAACGGGCCTTTTTCGTTTCCTGTGGAGGCGTTGCCGCTGGTGCTGCTAACAACGCTATCTGCCCGTGGAGAGCCTAGATTGCATAGAGGGTCCACTCCAACCGTGCTGAACGTCTGCTATCTTGATTGCGCACGCCTTCCGCACCGATTGGCAGCATATGTACATGCTCCGTGTTGTTACTTGGCAGAAGAAAATCAGGTGGTTAGTATTGGCGACGTGCGCAATCGAAATGGTCGCTTTGGTGGTCCTTCCAACGGAAAGAAGAGTAATGTAATAACTTAAATTTTAACGGTGTTGGCAGTGTTGCTTTCAGAGTTCAACGATTTCAAGCTTCTACCATGCTAATTACAAACACAATCAAACTTGTTGTTCGCAATGTTATGACGTCACGAGAGGAAAACATAGGAGGGTGCCACCAAGACATCTCGCCGGTTGTGCAACTTTCAATTAAAGCTCAGGACGGCCTGTTCATTGCTGTGTTTCTTTGTAATACACGCCCCATTCTGGCTGGTCGCAGTTGAAAGCGAGCACTGGCTGGGGTGTGGTTTTAGCACGTCAGAACTGATATTTTTCTAAACAGTGGAAATGCGGCCAAAGTACGGGCAAGTACTTTGCTAGGGAAATACGGTCCACTTCTCGAAAATACAATAGCTTTGGCACGAACAGGTTTTCTGGGTCAAATGACTGGACCTGCCGCAGCCTTGACGTTTTCCCCTTTGAATTAGGGGGGGGGGGGGGGGCTTCGCGAGAGCTATTTATCGTCGGGGAGGTATGATGATGGTGGTTCTTGATTTTTTAGGCTGGCTTTTCGCTTCAAAGGCAGTGCCCGGTGGAGCGCGCGGCTGGCCGTTCGATTGTAACTCTCAACCGTAGGTTATTTAGTCCCACTCGCTGCAGCTAGTGCCACTAAATAACCTACGCCTGAAAGTCACGACGCCTCTCCATATTGTAGCTTAGAATCATGGCTGCCAGTTATCTGAAGCTTTATCGAAAATCACAGGAAACACCTTTTCGCCCTCAACAAATGTCTAAACAGTCCGCGACAGAGCAAAGCAATATTGCATAAGATTTCCAACATTGGATCTAATACTGAGGAAGTGGCACTTTTGAATCATGCCGATCAGTAGTTGCGTCTGCTCTGCACAAGCACCAAAATGGCGGCGTCCACAACAGTGTCGGGGTACAGAGTGTCGATGTTCTAAGTGCAGCTCATTTAGTGGCTCTAGCCGCAACCATGTTTCTGCTCGTGTGGGCAAGTGCGTGCATTTACAAGCTTGCAAAAGCTGCGCTCACACGCACGCTGCACTTGCTTGCACGCATGGAGAACGCGCCCATATGCCACGGGACTCCGGTTAAGAACTGGGAAACTCTCTCAGGCTCTCTATTTATCCGTCGCTGCTCGGGTGCAGGCACAGAGAAGAACTGTTTCCGAGCACTTCTTCGCTGGCTCTAGGCTCTTCAGTGAAGCTTGTCAATTGACATAACGATGAACGTCGGTTTTGCAGGTGCGGTAGTCAGCTGAAAGAACATAAGAACTCGCGCTCTTTCCACACGCCCAATATTGCGCGTAATCTATTAGGACTAAACGAGGCTCCCCGATATTTTTTGTACATTTTATATATGTCTGATTTGGCGTATGATTTGTGTCGTTTTAGTCTGGCTCTTTTTCCGCCTATGTCAAGACACCGTTCCGCCTTTCCAGTCGTTGTCTAAAAGCATGACACACGTTGATGATGATCTTGCGAAAATCGTGAATCTGTGCATCCCGCACTGCTATGGCATTTTGCGAAGTCACAGAGCACGAAATGCAAGGAAAGTTAGGTTCTATGCTCGAATCAGTTAACGCCATACAGCGTGAGTCAAACATATCGTTGACCCTTTGAAGGAACCGCATAATTCGGTTGCATAATATATCGAGCGAAAAGTTATTATATGGGAGGCCAAATATTGTGTGTTTCGTCTCTATCGCTTTCAAGAAGCAGCTTACTGTGTTAGCTGTAAAAGAATAGGAGCCTTAGGTTTCTACCTAGGTGTCATGGCATCGGCGCCAGTCACACCACCTTCGGAAGTGACAGCTCGGAGTGCGGCGACGAGGCACCGCACGTTGTCATGGCATACCTCCGTTATACATTCGTCGCCTCTTATTGATCACACCTTTTACTCGAACTGTAGAAAGCAGAAATGCGCATACGCCATTTTCTGGACGGCGTGGAAATCGCTCTGAACTCCGGCCATCCAATCATGGCGGCACCTGGCGTCAGGCACACCACACGTGGCGCAAGCCGCCGTCCCGCTGTACTCCGCCGAACTTTAAGTGCGAGCGAGGCCGAAGCTACAAGCGCGAGGATCTGGCCCTGAACAAGGCTGGCACTCAGAATTGTGGGCGTTAACGACAAAAACTAACGAAAGGCGTTCCTCGCTATTTGCAAATAAAATGAAAGTGTTACCGACCTACGCTCTCAGAAATAGGGGGTGTACAGGGGTACACCTCTTGTCTCATATGCAACACCCCAAAACTACAATTCGACGTTCAGTCCACTGACGTCGAACTGGCGATACCAACTTTTGCGAGCGCGCGGATATAACGTACTAAATAGCTAATGTGCTTATCAACGACAACGAAAAAAAAAGCAAAACAAAACAAAAACACTGGGGTCTTGCAGCAGGGCGAAAGAAACTTGCTTTTCTTATTATATATTTTAATGCATACATTAGCTATTTTAATATGTTGTATCGCTCGACTTTCGAGCCGATCGTGAAATTTGGTATCGTCGGTTCGACGTCGGTGGACTGAACATCTTATTGTTGTTTTGGGGTGTTACAGATGGGAAAAAGGGGTGTACCCCTATACGCCCCCTATTTCTGAGATTGTACGTTACCTCAAAATAAAAGAAACGCGTTACCGTTACCGTTATAGATAGAAAGTAATGCACGTTGCGTTTACGTTAGCTTTTGAATTATGAACCAGCACGTTTTACTGTTTTGTCGGAACAGGTATGCATAAGCGCCATATTTCACGAAACGTGTACATGCGGTAAGTGAACATATTTGTTTTAACTTTTCTACGGTTTCACCTAAATACTCATGAGGAAAAAAACAACTCAAAGACGCTAAAATTATAAAAATGTACATGGCTTGCCGCTTACAACGCGGAAAAAATGAAGCGCAATTTTTCTAAGTCTTGGGAAGAAGTAACACAAAAGCTCAAAAGTGCACATGTGCTCGCTGAAAAACACAGAAATACTGAAGTGCAATTTTTTAAACTTTTTGTAAGGGCAGCCAGTAAAGTAATTACGTTACCCGTTGCTTGAAATAAGTAACGTGTGCACGTTACCCGTTACTATTTCGGAAAAGTAACGAGTACGTTACTGCGTTACCGAAAAAAAGTAACGCCTCTACTGCCAACACTGTCTGCACTGCACGAGCGCGAGTGCTTGGCAAAAACGCTGAAAGCCCGGAGGTCGCTCTTTTAGCTTTTGCTACGCTCTCTCTACGGCGTATTCGGGAATCCAACCGTCTATAGGTGGCGCCACTCGTTATCCCAAAATGAGGGCCGTAGGTGCGTGCTTGCATACCAGTTGCTGAGCCCTGTTTAGCGTGCTGGCTGCACTGAGCAACACAAATTATTCCCGCTCTATACGTGGAAGCTAGAGTGTTATGCGCGCAGGTCACCTCTTCATTAATCTAAAGAAGCGGTGTTTAGCGTAATGTTTACACTGGGAGGCACGTTTTAATTCAGGAACGAAACCGAAATTAACTTCTATTTTGGATTTAATCTCTCGATATCGATGTTGATTTCGGTTTCCTTCTAACTCAAGATGTGCCTAACAGTGTAATTATTATGCTAAAGAAATTGTTCGCGGAATTTTTATTTTGTGACATGCGTGGCCGATCCGGGGACTTAAAGAGATTTGGGAGAGTTCAGTGTCCCTTTAAAGTCAGGGTCTTCTTTACACCTTAGAGGTAAAAGAATAATGTAGTTTTTGAAAAATGAGCGCTGGCATTTGTGTGTCCTCGGAGCCTCTTTTTACTCTGATAACGGCCATGTGAAACAATGACCTGCGGGCCCTTTAATGGGTTTTTATGTATTTAGATGAATAATTGCTTAAGCATTATTCCCAGCACAAGAGTAATATATTCAATTCACATTTTACAACATATCGCTACGTTTATTTAGTTTAGAATATACTCACATAGCGTTAAAAAAAACTTTGTTCTTACTAAAAAAACCCAAAACACATCGAAGTCAGAAAACCGAAGTGTTTTTTTTTGTTTTTTTAAGGCAACGCGTGACGCATGAGACTTAATATTACATCAATTATTTATCTCTATCTCGATATCAATGTCAGGGTTTTTTATCTGCTCAGGAGAAATATAAATAATTTTTTCTTTAAAGATCTAATATGGTTAAATGGCGTGTTTTTGTGATTGTGGCGTTTTTTGAAGCCTACAATAAGGCAATCAATATTTATAATAGTAAAATTAGGATATTTTAATAAAAAGTTTTTCAAACTCTAATATAATGTGTTGCTTATGATCCAATTTCAAATGCTCAAACAACTATTCATTCATTCATTCATTCATTTGTTTATTTTCTGTGCTCATGAACAGCTTGACGCCTTGGTAATGATGCACAACAAATGTTCACAGGTTAGTTACAGAAGTCTTAAAAGCTACGAAATTTTGGTTAAAAACATCAATATCTGCTCCCCTGAGGGTATTGTAGAAGTGTTGAATACGGGTCATGGGACTGGTTTGGATTATGTGATTAACATGGAAAGTCGGAGAAACCCGCAAAACTCGACTCGGAACGTGAATATTAATAGCAGATGTGAGATCTGGGCAATCAATTAATCCATGAATACATTTATACAGGAAAACAAGATCGCGCTCACACCGTCTGGAACTCAAAGTAGGGCATTTACAACGTTCCAACAGTCTCGCATAAGAATAATAAACAGTACGACCAATGTAACGATCGTAAACAATTCGAAAAAAACGCTTTTGAACATTTTCAATCATCTCTTGGCTCGTAGAACTAATACAATTCCAGACTACAGAGGAAAACTCCAACTTGGTTCGGATTAACGAGAAATATAACCGTAGAATACAGGTTGATGTGGAGAACTCACGCGTGATTCTAGAAATTACTCCCAGCTTACGCAAAGAGTCATTTATAAGGTTGTTAATATGTACAGTAAAGTATAACGAAGAGTCTACGTATACACCAAGATCACGCGTGCACTCGACTCTTCGCAGAGGATCATTTCCAATCTCGTAACAAAAGTTTATTTTTTCGACCTTTCTAGACAAAGACATAATAACGGTTTTAGAAGGATTGAGCGTTAGCATGTTCTGACGACACCAATTGCACACACGCCTAACATCCTCCATAAGTTTTTCACAATCTTCCAATGATATGATCTGCCTAAACAACTTGACATCATCTGCATATTGCAAGATGACCGAATTTCGAACAATTGAGCTCAAATCAATGATAAAAACATTGAAAAAGATCGGCCCAAGTATGGAGCCTTGCGGCACACCCGAAAAAGAAACATAAGGCCGGGAGTGATGTCCAAGAACACGAACAAAATTGTGTCTATTAGACAAATAATCTAGAAACAGGGAACAAAGGGACGTACTCACGCCGTAGGATTCTAGTTTGTGTGCAAGGAGCGAGTGGTCTACCAGATCAAAAGCCTTAGAAAGGTCCAGATACACAACGTCTACCTGTCCACGTTGACACACAGTAGGCGAAACAAAATTCAAAAAAAGACACCAGATTTGTCTCAACAGACCTTCCACGCATAAAGCCGGCAATTCAAAGTTGGAAAGTTATCATCACTGATACCAATTGCAACATTTGTTTTTAACATGTTAAAAAATAAAGATAGTCTAAACATTCTGGCTACTCAGAGAAACTGATGTAAAATGACAATATTTATGACTAAAGTATATAGTTATACCATCAAGGCCGCAACTTTTTTCAATCAGAAAACTTCTTCAAAACTCGCCGCCAATCCTTACGGACCAAATGCCCCAAAATACAAAAAAAGAAAAACATGTATTCCGTTGTTGCTTTATTACAACACTACGAAGAACCTTTCTTTTTTTCTAACTTTTACGTGCCGCCGTTGTGCCAATCTCAGCCTTTCCAGTCCGAAGGAGCGCTCATCCGCTTTCACGTCTGCTCACTGCAGAACGTTTCATTGGCGTTGGAAAACCGGTGAAAACAGTAGCACGTTTTAGTATTACGTGGTACGAGCGAACACGAGCACTCTGTGTTTGAGTTAGCAATGCGTTTTCGACATTTAGCGAGCGCGGAGCCCAACTTGAGGTCTTGGATTGGCGCATAGCAGCGTCGCGCCTGTGCAGCTTGGAGCACGCAACTCTAAAGCCAACGCGCAGCGCTTGTGTTTGCTTCTTTACGATATATTAAAACTCTCTAGTAAGGTAGAGTCACATGCAGGCTGTAGCACTCCATCGGGTCAGTGAAGAGTGTTGTTTGCATTCAGAAATGACATTTAGCGAGCCACGATTGCGACCAGTTCCACCGTGCCCACTCAGCAGGAGAACTGGGGGACCCTCACTAGAGCCCTTCCCGTTTCCGCAGGGGGAGGGTGACCAACGAGCTGGAGGCGCGATTAGTGTGGGCATGATCGGGGGTTGAAAGAGCCACGCTGGTTCGCTGAGTAATGCTTCCTATGAATTTGCAGGCGATGAGGCGGTGTGAGTTGTCGTGTGGCATCAATATCATCACAACTACGAGCTCCTACTTTGGCTCGCACCACCATTCTGTGCGTAGTGAAAACTATAGTGCACCAATTGATCTGTGTGACCGAAAAGAGCCTTGCCTCCCGGTCTCAAACCAATTGTAGTTGTCCTGTGTGTATGTTCATACACCAACCTACATTTTACAAACAAACGTTTGCTCACACCGTGTGTAGGGACTGTGCGCGCGCCGAAACAAGAGTCGCGTGATCGCCCGCGCATGCGCAGTACCGAAAGGAGCGCCAGCGAAATGTAATACGTTCGAAATATACCGCGACATATTACAAACGTATTTAAACTGTAATATGTATTTACGAATGCACAAAAACTATGTAAACTATACTCTTACCAGGTTTTTTTTTATCTTTTATTTTAAATTATTTCCAGAAATGTGCTCAACATACCATACCTAATATTATGTGCGGAGCACACTTCGAGTGTTATCAAATGCATAAAAAATAAATCACTAAATGAAACATGTGTTTTGGGCATATTTTAGTAAGTGGTAGTCTAATGCACGAAGCATACACTTCAGATATAAAAGAATACTACTCAAGTTCTTTTGGAATACACTAAGAAAACGTCTATAAAATACGGATGATACTCGTTCACGTTTTTGCATCACTGGCCTTGTGCCTAGCTGTTGCATGAGTGGAAAGGTTCTCGGATTGTCGCGCATCGCACGTGCTTCAAGTCCTTCTAGAGTTGCCTGATCTAATGTATTTATAAGAAGCTCAGGCAGTATCTAAATGAAATCCTTTGTTTATTTTCACTAATTAAAAAGGTTAATTAGTAAGCTTAGTTATTTTGCCATTTTGTATGTTTCTTTGTTATCCCTGGTGTAAATAGTGGGTCGCAGCTTGATCCCGAAAATAGCTTTCTCTCACAAACGCTATTTTGTGAAAGTTGGAAGGTATTTGCAGAAGCACCCGGTATAAAATATTGGGCTAACCTTTGGATCACGTAAACCTAGAAGCATTATCAGAACAATAAAATAATTTGCACAAGAAAATGTAGTTTTCATCTGCAAGTGATGAGGAATCTGAAAAAGTGAACCCAAAGAGGCCTTTGATCGTTTCAAAGACTCATCATGAGAGGATCGGGTGAGCAACCAAAGCGCCAGAGCTATGTCCGTTGCCATTTACACCTTCTGCGAGCATTTGTTCAATGTCTTTTCGCGTCACTGTAATTGCGCCGGGGATGGCGGAGAAGCGGGCACGGAAAAAGAATGCGGTAATGTGACGCGATCCCCTTCACGCGTGGAGCGTTAGTTCAGCTGGGCTCTACAATGAAGATAGCGTTGCACGTTCGTGTCGCCCGGTTCCCCCGTAAGCTGATAGTTTGGTGGTAGCTATGCGCCGCAGGACCAATGAGACTTACTTCACCCGACACCGTTCTCCGCGCAAGCGCGTTGTGTCGTCATGATAGGCTGAGTAGAATCAGTGCATTGGGCAAGCATTTTGCATACTTTCTTGCAGTTGACTATGTGATTGATAACGACAGTTTATGCTTATTTTTCCATTATAGCACTGCAGCTTTCGATGTCCATTTCTTCGGGTTAGGAGATATAGAAATTTAATGGAGGGTTCGCCTTTCAGGGAGTGGAAAAGGGCCCAGTTTGTCAATTCGTAGGAGTTGAAAGTGATCAAATTAAGGCAAACATTAATTCCCCGGAATATATTAGGAATGGAATGGCGTGCCTGTTCTGCAACCCTGCTCTGGTGTATTTTCAAATGACAGGAGGCGGACTTGATGGGCTGGGGTTGAGGGTACTCCTCTCCTCGGGGATTCGGCAGCTGAGTTGATCTAGTAAATTGGGCACGTATGCAAGACACCATGATGGCGGCACGGATGTGAATGAGTTTCAACGCCGTAGCGCAGTTCGGTAAAAGAGCTTGGGATTTGATGCACTCTGAAAACCTTGTCAGTTTCTCTCCTGGCCACCAAAAAGAGGAGAAATAGGATAAGTAGTTACCTAAATAACTAAAACAAGTATTTAAACGAAAATACATTTGCGCTGCTCCTTAATACGGTCAATTATAGTGCTGCCCGAGATTAATAAGCAATTCGTAACGGGCGCTATGGGGCGATGAATGTCGGCCTTGTAAATGGCATCAAACCTAAACCGAGCGCGTAAATAGCTCCACCTCATCAAGTCCGCCCTCCGTAGGCTCCGCAAGCAATGCTGGCTGTAATAGAGCTGTGTTTACACGATTATTTTTAGTCGTGCAAATGGTTGATATTTCCCGTTTTTGCAGCACCTACCTGGATTTGTTTTTAGATAGTGGCAAAGGCGTATTATACTAAGGTTGTGCGTTACTTCTTTAAATACAATATGACCGAGAAAAGAAAGTTTATTACGCGAAGTAACATTTTTGATTGGGTTAGCTGGAGAATCAGCTCATTCCGTCTATTTAATAGTGGCTGCAATTGTCACAAATAAGACCCATGGCTAAAAGAACCCTATCGCAAGTTCCTTTTTTAAAACACAAACTCCTGTGGGGATAGAATAACCCTTCTTAGATAAATACACGCGGATATAGGGAAATATAATTTTAAAAGAGCATTCTTTCCCTATTGAAAAATCCGGCAATAACTTCCAGTGACATTCGGTGGAAACGGGTTAATTTCCACTCATGTTCACCAGACGCCAGCGTAGTTTACCAGTTTTTTAGTAAAAATATTACCGGCCGCCACTTTGAGTTACCAAATTTCGGTGGACGTTTTACCGGATCCACTTTCGGTTAAAATCCGGCAAAACTTCCAGTGACATTCGGTGGAAACGGGTTAATTTCCACTTATTTTCACCAGAAACCTGCTTCGTTTACCAGTCTTTGGTGGAAATATTACCGGCAGCCACTTTCGCTGAAAGTTTTGCCAGAACCACTTTCGATTACCCGTCGCTGGAATCCTACCGGAAGCCACTCTCGTTTTCCGGACACCCAACTTTACTGGAAGCCGACGCAAGGGGAACGGCTAAAGGCAAGGAAGCCAAGACAAGCAGGGGGACTGAGTATGTAATGGTGGCCGCCAATGCAGTGACATTCTCGTAAGTGCGTGTTTTAGCTCGAGGCGATGTTGCAATCCTGCAAGAAGTGCGTGCAGCGAACACTTTTGACGATCCAAAAAGGTGAGCAGCGATCACCGGCAACTTGCTATTGCGACAGACAAAAGTCGGGGCCAGAGCAGGTATGAGACCACTCGGGCGGCATTCTCGTGAGTGCGAGTTTTAGCTCGGGACAACGTTGCAATCCCCAAGAAGTGCGTGCAGCGAACTGTTTTGACGATCTAAAAAGGTGGGCACTTTCACCCGTTTTCATCCCAAACCAGTTTACCATTCTTTGCTAGATTATTTGCCGGCATCAGATTTCGCTGGAATTTCACCGGCATCGGGTTTCCAGATTTCGCTGGAATGTCACCGGCAGCCACTTTCGTTTACCAGACGACGCGGTTTTAATCTTACCCGAAATGGGTGATTCGCTTCCCTGTTTACCGAACTTCACTCGAAGCCGACGTGAGGGGAGGGGAAAACCGACACGAGCCGGGGACTGGGTGTGTAATTATGGCGCCTCGCACCAAGGACGAGTCCCCACGCACCCTCTCTCCTTCGCATTGGGTTCATGGGGAAAATGCAAAAAAAAAACGTTTTGCTGACTTTTTTTTTAAAGAAAACCGGTTTCTTTGTTTGTCAACGAGCAACGACCGGCCAGGAACGAACGCTCAGTCTCGGCTTCTCGTTCCATGTGTGCGACCTTTATCTTCCAGAGCAGCTGGGTGTGCAGATGAAAAGAAAATATTCTTCAGTCAACTGCTTCTTACTCCTCTTTGTCCGTCCGGCTTCAGAAGCATCCAGCGAGCGAAAAAGACTGTGCCCAAGATTTCTCAACGTCGGCGGATGTTCGTTTTGCGCGTTCGTGGTTTTCGCTTAGCGTGCTACTGACGCCAGGTACACCCGCGGTGGCGGCATCAGGGACGACATCGTGAGTGTGCCCGTGATTCCTCAACGGCGGCGGATGTTCGTTCCGCGCGTTCGTGGTTTTCGCTTAGCGTGCTACTGACGCCCGGTACACCCGCGGCGGCGGCATCAGGGACGACATCGTCAGTGTGCCCGTGATTCCTCAACGGTGGCGGATGTTCGTTCCGCGCGTTCGTGGTTTTCGCTTTGCGTGCTACTGACGCCCGGTACACCCGCGGCGGCGGCATCAGGGACGACACCGTGTGTGTGCCCGTGATTCCTCAACGGCGGCGGATGTTCGTTCCGCGCGTTCGTGGTTTTCGCTTAGCGTGCTACTGACGCCCGGTACACCCGCGGCGGCGGCATCAGGGACGACATCGTGCGTGTGCCCGTGATTCCTCAACGGCGGCGGATGTTCGTTTCGCGCGTTCGTGGTTTTCGCTTAGCGTGCTACTGACGCCCGGTACACCCGCGGCGGCGGCATCAGGGACGACATCGTGACTGTGCCCGTGATTCCTCAACGGCGGCGGATGTTCGTTTCGCGCGTTCGTGGTTTTCGCTTAGCGTGCTACTGACGCCCGGTACACCCGCGGCGGCGGCATCAGGGACGACATCGTGACTGTGCCCGTGATTCCTCAACGGCGGCGGATGTTCGTTTCGCGCGTTCGTGGTTTTCGCTTAGCGTGCTACTGACGCCCGGTACACCCGCGGCGGCGGCATCAGGGACGACATCGTCAGTGTGCCCGTGATTCCTCAACGGCGGCGGATGTTCGTTCCGCGCGTTCGTGGTTTTCGCTTAGCGTGCTACTGACGCCCGGTACACCCGCGGCGGCGGCATCAGGGACGACATCGTGCGTGTGCCCGTGATTCCTCAACGGCGGCGGATGTTCGTTTCGCGCGTTCGTGGTTTTCGCTTAGCGTGCTACTGACGCCCGGTACACCCGCGGCGGCGGCATCAGGGACGACATCGTGACTGTACCCGTGATTCCTCAACGGCGGCAGATGTTCATTTCGCGCGTTCGTGGTTTTCGCTTAGCGTGCTACTGACGCCCGGTACACCCGCGGCGGCGGCATCAGGGACGACATCGTGACTGTGCCCGTGATTCCTCAACGGCGACGGATGTTCGTTTCGCACGTTCGTGGTTTTCGCTTAGCGTGCTACTGACGCCCGGTACACCCGCGGCGGCGGCATCAGGGACGACATCGTGACTGTGCCCGTGATTCCTCAACGGCGGCGGATGTTCGTTTCGCGCGTTCGTGGTTTTCGCTTAGCGTGCTACTGACGCCCGGTACACCCGCGGCGGCGGCATCAGGGACGACATCGTGAGTGTGCCCGTGATTCCTCAACGGCGGCGGATGTTCGTTTCGCGCGTTCGTGGTTTTCGCTAAGCGTGCTACTGACAGTGTGTATGTGTCCGCCTGGTGCACCCGCGGCGACGGCATCAGGGACAACATCGTGATCTGTGCCCGTGACTTCTCAATGGCGGCGGATTTTCGTTCCGCGCGTTCGTGGTTTTCGCTAAACGTGCTACTGACAGCATGCGTGTGTGTGTCCGTGTGGTGCACCTGCGCGGTTTTATTAGTTGAACTACTGTACCTCTACTAATTTACCCAGCGGCATTGTGAGTACCTTGAAAGATATCTTTTGCGACGAAGAAATCGGTTGTTCCTATTTGGTCTGATGACTTTTGTGTACAGCTGTGCGAATTCTTGAAATTGTTTCACTGGTATCCACCATGTTAAATAAATACATAAAACCTTCAGGTCTATATGGACTAACCACTTTAATTGTTACCGAATCGTCCAGCATCTGGTAAACATACACCAACCACGGTTCACAGGCTTCCTCTAAGTGCCTTCCGTTGACGTCCAAAAAAGAAGAAAAAACACGGTAAATTCCGGCCAATCTTCAAAAGTTTGCCAGAGTCTTTGCTGAACTTATCATCCTTTCGTGCGGTAAAACGGAATGTAAGAGAATGGTGCCTCACGCTCGTGCAATAATAATTATATAATTACTTAGTGCGTATTAGTTGCCCACATTCCTACATTATTGTTGTTTGTTTGTTTTGTTTCTCCTGTGTTCATTGTGACACGGTATTTTGTTGGCTGCCTGGTCCCACATGCAAGCCCCTTTGCTTTCGTTTGCCAGCACGCAAACATGTATTTTTTCAAAGATAACAAAGATATTATTATTATTATCTGGTTATATTCTGGAAAATTCTGGCTTTATGGAAGTGAAAAGTGTCCCATTATCCAGTAGAATAGACTATTACTGGAAATTATTTTCCGGTAAAAGACCGGTGACATTTTGGTAAAAGTCTACTGGAAATAAAAACAGTCCCATAATCCAGTAAAATAGACCTTTACTGGAAATGACATTCCGGTAAAAAATATTTTTCAATATTGTGGTAAGTGAATCTAGGTACCAGCTGAGGCTATTGCAATCTCTATGCTAGATAAAGTAGTATGTGATTCAAGTTACAGAAGAATGTGAGCTGTGGTTATCACATAAATTCAGTTATCCGAGGTGCATGCATTACGAACACAAGGTTGTGACTTTAAGTGATTTGCACAGTTTCAATCGGCGAGAAGATTTTATGTAGATGTACGAGGGTTTACATTAAACGTAATACTGACTGTTGGTACGTTCTATGCAGGTGCTGCCTGATTGCGACAACTACCACCCTTATCATCCTGATCATTTCTTTTGTCACCTTAGTGATTGTTTCTAAAACAATGAGCTCACAAAACTGTTTTCAAGTGGCCTTGGTCATAGGAGATGTGATTGGCACGGTGGTGAACTTCCAATACGCTGGTGGTGCTCATCACACCATCGCGTTTCTGGGTGTTCCTTTTGCCGAAAACACCGGAGGAAAAAAGCGGTTCCGAAAACCCGAGGCTAAAAGGGATGGCAAGCAGTGTTCAACGCAACGTACAAGCGGAGCCCCTGCTGCCAAGAACTCACGTCAGGCGAGGAACTGTTTATGGCTTCGTTATCCAGCACTACCGAGGATTGCCTTCATTTGAACATCTGGGTTCCGACTGATTGCATGGAGGGAAATCAGAGGTATCCAGTCGTATTTTGGGTGTATGGTGGGGGTTTCGAATATGGAGGAAACAACTACGACGTCTACGATGGCCGTTATATCTCGGGGTTTCGAAATTTAGTCGTCGTAGTACCCAACTACCGCGTCAATGCGTTCGGATTTCTCAACGCTCAGGCACGGGATGTGCCTGGAAACATGGGAATGCACGATGTAATTTTGGCGTATCGGTGGGTGTTGGATCATATCGGCAGCTTTGGAGGAGACAGAGAAAACATAGTCGTCGCTGGACAGAGTACCGGTTCTATCGTCGCTGGACTCCTTATGATGAGCCCCATATTACCGTCGTCGTTCTTTTCGAAATCGTACTTGATGAGTGGCTCAGTGTTCATGAAGCTACAAGAGAATTCAAATGACACAGCACGCGAAAACTTTAATAAGCTTGCTAAGGAAGTCAATTGTTCGATGACAACAACGATGGAAACTCTGCGTTGTCTGAGAGGAAAGACGAGCGAAGAAGTTCTAGCCACTCACCTGAGAAGTAAGCGAATGTCCTCCCCAGCTACTTTGATGAGATCTTACCCAGTGATATAAAAACCCTAATTAAACCGTTTGATGCCTCTAATAAAACTCTTCTACTTTCAACCACTCGGTTAGACGGAAGTGCTTTCTTCGACAGCAGGTTCAAGGACGTAGTTGAACAGGAATTGGAACTCACTCCCACAATGCTGAAGGAGAAATACCCCTCTATGTTTGACGGTGTAGATATGCTTGCCTCTTTAGGAGGTGCGTACAACATATCTCAAGATGACTACATGGGGTGGAAAGAGATATTTACCGATATCTTGTATCGCTGTGATATGGAGCTTATGGGAAAGGTGTTCGACCAACAAGGCGCCACTGTCTACTTCCAAGAGTTTTGGCCCAAGCCTTCTTTCGTTGACTCCAGTGGAGTGTACGCTTCCCATGCTGACGACGTCTACATGTTGTTCGGATATCCATTCCTCTATCCGTTGCTGGCTACGGACATCGAGCGAAAGACTTCTCTTCGGATTATTGGTACACTTGCCGCTTTCGCCAAGGACGGGTGAGAGCCACTTTTTTTATAATGTATTTGCATGGCATGTCGTGTTATAGTAAAACCTTGTTCAGTTGAAGAAAAAAAACACATTTTTTATAATGGTATGTAGTGTCGAAACCGAAAGCTATCGCAGCCTAAAATAATTCAATATTTTAGATGTTCACTATGGGCTTCATGTGAAAAAGCGCAAGAAATATTTTTTTCCTTGAAAGTGTTGAAGTTTCAACAGTTATGTTCGTTAGGTTTCGTGACGGTAATAGACCTGTTTTGATATAAAAAAACATAATGATGAAGAACGATCCTGGTTTTGTAAGTACACGCGTTGCGTGTGTGGTGGTATCTGCAGCGGTAGTAACTTTTTAGAAGATCTAAAATAAGATACATTTCCACCTGCATTGGTCATTGCCTTATATTCGGAACTTTATTCGAATAATTATTACGGATAGATGGAACACAAGATAAACCTGTACTCGCACAATAATCTTAGCGCGAACAAGAAACCGTGACTTTCACTATTTTTGTTTTTACATATTAGAAAGCTATCGTAGGACTTTATGGCTTTTTTAAATGTTGAAATGATATATTCAAAATCATGAGTGTAGTGTGACGTGTTTACTCGAAGCACTGATTCAAGTGGTACAGTTTAGTGCACGTAAAACATCTTGATGCAAAAACAAACCGCAGTTAATAATTCGTGCTTGGTGTTTTCTGCTCCCTAAAACCCATGTGCGCCTCACTGTTTTTGTCATAAATCAGCAATTATAATGTAATATGTAAATCTCTATCAAATCAAGTTGTTCTCGGTCGCATGTCAAAAAACGTCTCTTTTTTTTTTTTTGAAGGGAGTGCATGCAATTCAAGTGTATTATTTTCTTATTTACTTGGATGGTGAACTGCACAGATTGACTTGTGGCAAGGCTCATTGTTATGAATTAGAATGAGCGTTGATTGAGCTTGTCCTTTTCGTAAAAGAGGACGTCCCCAATATTTTTCTCTGGAGGGCGTTGCATTGTAGGCCCTGACACGGGGACAATTTCTCTCTTCCCGTGATTCTCCCATTTCTCCCCACGTCCCTCCGCACCCCCCCCCCCTCTCTTTCGCTCCTCTCTCCCTCCCTCCCTGCCTTCCTTCAGTGATTAATGGCAGTTCGACAAAAAATAGCGCACCCCGTACCATTAATGGCATCAAGTGCAATTGCAAATTCATTCCTTTTATCGCAATGTCTATGCCAGGAGAAGTGCACAAGAGGTTCACTATGACAAACGACTGTTTAACTGTCCTTTCATTAAATATGAATGATCAATCTCTGAATACTGCATTTCATGCGTTATACGTCTTCAAAGATAGTTTGCAGTGCCGAACGTTTTTAATTTTTTACGATGGTTTTAAGAGTCATAAAAGGGGAACGCTCTACACTGCACCTTAAGAACGTTAAACTCTAAAATTGTCATAGTTGCATCAGTACAAATGTCGTCAAATTCCTTTACAACTTTACTGGACGGCGCGATACAACAGCAAAAGTGTATAAATTACTGATCTCATGAACGAGGAGGTTTACAATGGCCTACACGAACGATTTGTGTCATTCCGACGACAAATACATCTACAGCCGTATTCACCAGTCATGATTCAATACCGCTGTTTTAAAGTTACTATCGCGTCTTTGTAGTCGCGAACTAAAAGAAAAAATCGGGACTAAGGATCGACTATTTCTGCGGTATTCACGAGCGGGATGCGAGCGGGTGACTATCTGGTCAGAACTAACAAGCGGAAGTGGCATAAAAAGATTGGTCACGCAAACGCGTAGTTCAACACCGCTGCGTAAATGGGTATTTTATTGTATAAAACTAATACTCAAATGTATTTCAGAAAAAACGATATACCATGAGGAACTAAATGTTCAAAACAAAGCCTCCAAAACAATAAAAAAAACGCGCGAGAAAGATGAAAGCCGCATTGCCAGCGACAAAAACAAATATGGAAGGGGCCGAAAATGCGCTTTTTCACGTCACCCAGCGCCCTGCTGAGAACTTTTTAGCGGTATCTCTGAACGGTGAACATGGCGATTTAATTTAGCTCCTCCAATTCTTTCTGGACGTGTCCCCTAGCGTTCCGAGACCGTAAGTGCTTGAATATCGCTGGCGGTCAGTAGTGATATGAGTCGGCCATGGCGCTGAGCCGCTAGTCACAAGCTAAACAGCGGCTAGTCTAGCCCTACCCATGACTAAGGCTTGATAGTCGACTTCTTAGTCGCGCGGGGCGACTAGGCCTTAAACACTATCGATAAATACCAAACGCTCACTTAGAGGCGACCTTTGCTCGCCACGTGATCATTTTAGTCGATGACGACTCTAGTCAGCGGTTAAACAGGCGCTCCTCGCGCCTGGTGAATACGGGTGATAGTATTGTTTTCTTAAAAAACCCGAATCGTAAAAACCAATTAAGCACAGATACGGTAAACTCGTACTAAAGAAACCCAATGTTCGAGGCCGGAAACGTTTAGAAAGGACCACTGTCGAGAAAGTAGTAACGTATGGTTACAGTTGTCATTCTGTTTTTAAGCCGAGAATATGGGGCCACTGCACGTGTAGATGAGTAAAAACCCATCCCCACGTATCACAGCACTTTGGAATTGTAAAAACTTTCTGCAAGACTTGAAAACAATATTCTGGGGGGGGGGGGGGGGTCGAAATCATCGATAAATGCTCTACAATTTAAGCACTGCATTTTCCAAGCACGCAGCCACGTAATATTTGTACCACCTAATGCAGCAATGACACAGCTCAAATATGTTACAAAAATCATGGTGTTCACTGCAGACATGGAAACATTATCTGTGGACACGCTTAACGCATGTTACATGCATGATTGTTTCATACGTATGTATGTTTCAAACATCTATGGAGACTGTTTTTGTGTGACCAATGTGAGAGGATCATCATACACAGAAGAAACATGCCTGAGGCAGTGCCCGTAAAGTGTTTTTGTTTTAATGTAGAGGAAGTTCAACCGCGTCATAAGGCATTACGCTATTCGTTAAAGCCTTAACGTAATATTCTGCTTGAGATTGCACAGAGTTTGATGCCCTTGTATTATTTTAATTGGGTTCATAACAATTGGATCTTTTCTTTTCAGGAAGCTACCTCTACTGGAGGACGGCAGCCAGTGGCCCGAATACTCAAAAGCTCGCGGGTTTCCTGTGATAGAACATCGTCATTCAGGCTATTGCAATACGGAACCAAACCGAAACTGTGTTGCTGCACAATAATGTAATGGTGATAGCTGTAACGGGAACGTGCTCCACCAGGGAACCAAGCTAGTGCCGGGCAACCTCGTGCCCGGGCAGATCGCAGAGGTGCCATAATAAAAGGCTAGCCCTAGTTAACCTCTCGCTGCGCGAACCTTCTATTGGAGCTGATACTTGGTGTCAGAAGTGGGGTACAGCGACCACGCATCCTTCGCTGACTTCGCGACCAAGCTATGGAAGGACTTGGACCTCCGGAGGGACTCCTGGGGGCTATGTTGCACGTTTTGGTCTCCCAGGGGACTAGGGAGAAGGAAGTGACGTAGGTGCGAATGAACGTATCTTAATCGCGGAAACTCACCGTCATCAGCGACTCCACCAATCAACATCCAAAGAGCGTTGTTGACGTCACTTCCTTCTCCCTAGTCTCCTGGGAGTCCAAAACGTGCAGCATAGCCCCCTTGCTGACCGGCAACTTTGCCCAGAATTGGCGTAAGTTCCAGCAGGGATTGGAATTGTACCTCGAAGCCACAGAGCTAGCAAAACCGCGCTCCGAGAAGCAGAAAATCGCAATTCTTTTACACGTCGCGGGACCAGAAGCATTGGAAGTTTTGAATACTTTTTAATGTTCCACCGAAGAACGCGAAATCTACGCTACGTTAGTACAAAAAATTTGAAAGCTACTGCTCGCTGTGATGCAACGAGACTTACAATATATATATATTTCGCTCGTGCAAGCAGAACGAAGACGAAGCGTTCGAATGTTTCTTCAGAAACCTACAGCTCAAAGTACGTCGTGCAACTTTGGAACTTTGGCCGAATTGATGATTCGAGACCAAAATGTTTACAAGACAGCTGACGTGAAGCTGAGGGAAAGACTGCTACGCGAAGACCCGTTGCCACTCGAGAAAGCAGTACAACTTTGTAAGGCAGCAGAAATAGCAGTAAAGCAGAGGAAAACCTGGGACAGTCCGGGGCAGACCG
Organism: Ixodes ricinus; assembly: GCA_037355805.1. Taxonomy (NCBI): domain Eukaryota; kingdom Metazoa; phylum Arthropoda; class Arachnida; order Ixodida; family Ixodidae; genus Ixodes; species Ixodes ricinus. The sequence goes on along the minus strand of JAZHYW010006018.1, from coordinate 115,778 downwards.
TGGAAGTCGTGTCGAAGCAACGCCAGTATCGGCAAGCAGAAATGAGTGGGCGGTGTAACACGAAGCACGACCCGAACAAGTGACCCGCATATGGCAGAGTGCTACAAATGCAAAGGAAAAATCGCTTCGCGACACGCTGCAAGACAAAAGTTCCTGCTGATAGCGTGCAGGAAGTGCCCGAGGACCATGACTTCGAGGTCTTGGAAGTGCAGAACTGCGACCACAAGGGCGAATGGTGGGTACAAGTGCAAGTGGCTGGGAAGCCTATTGACCTAAAGGTAGTCGCCGGAGCACAAGCTAATCTGCTACCAAGGAAGTTGCTGCGCCAGATCGGCGAGGATGTTCCAGTGACCAGAATAACCTCTGGATTACGAGACTACAACGGCAACGTGATGAGCCACTATGAAACTGCCGTCGTCACTGTAAGGTTACGAGGGAAGGAAGCACGAGTGCAGTTTTTCATCGTGCAAGACTACCGTCGACTGCTCCTGGGAATGCCGGCGTGTGGATACTTCGGACTCGTAAACCGTGTTGACGATGTGTCGGCCAGTGTGCCAGAGGACATAATTGAAACCTTCCCAGAACTCTTCCATGGATTTGGGTGCATCAACAAAAAGTACAAGATGGTACCCAAGCCCGGATCTGAGCCAGTTATCCACGCAGCACGCAGGGTGCCCCAGCTTCTGAGAGAGCCGCTAAAGAACGAGCTCGAGCGCATGGAAAGTGCTGGAATCATCACGAAGGTGGATGAGACATCAGACTGGGTAAGCCCACTTGTTATTGTATGCAAAAAAGATGCAAATTACGAGTGTGCATGGACCGTAGGAACGTCAATGAGAGCCTGAAAAGGTAACATTTTCAAATGTCTAGAAAAGAAGACATTGAGGCAAAGTTTGCAAACCCAAGTGTCTTTTCGGGACTTGATGCCGACGCGGGCTTCAATCAAATACCACTGAAAGACGCAGCATCGCGAATCTGCACATTCAGTACGCCTTTCCGTTGTTATCGCCTTTTGCGATTACCATTCGGCATAGCATCAGCGCCGGAAGTTTTTCAGAAAGCGATGATTCGCACATTCGACGGTCTTCCAGGCGTACGTGTGTACATAGATGACGTGTTAATTTGCGGAAAAAACAAAGCGGAACATAACGAGCCGCTGCGTAATGCTCTTGAAGCTGCGCGCAAGAGTGGCATAACCCTGAACGCTGGGAATTGCCAGTTCGGAGTGAGCGAAATCACTTACTTGAGAGACCGAATAAGCAAGACAGGGATTAGGCCTGACCCCTGTTACGTACAGAGTCTTGTGCAGATGTCGGCTCCGACAACTCAAAAACTTGCCCCACCCATCTAGGAACCTTCCGGGCACTTCTTGCTCACAAAGCCCACCCACAGCAACTAGTGCAGCCCCAGTGGCTCCACAGGTCATTGGCGTCCCGGCACCAACGCGAGCCTCGACACGATGCGACGTCTTCCTCAGCGGCTTCGCAACGATGCCAATTTTAATCAACTCTCCTAATGTTTGCTGTTTTTTTTTAATTTCTTCAGCCTTCCTATGTGTTAAGACGTTGTGTTCGTTACTTCCACTTCGCTCGTGCGTGTTAAAAAAAAGGAAGGTGTAACGGGAGCATGCGCCACCAGTGAACCAAGCTGGTGCCGGGCGAGCTCGTGCCCGGGCAAATCGCAGAGGCGGCGTAATGAAAGGTTAGCCCTAGTTGACCTCCCGCTGTGCAAACCTCCTTTTCTAGCTGATATCTCACGCCTAACAACACTTTCTTAGAATATATGCGAAAATTTGTTCGGTACTAAACGAGCGGGGATATAACGACTACAGTTCAGAGCGTCCTTTTAAAAGATCTAAACTTTTGCTCACACAGCGAAAAAATTTAAACCTGCAAGAAAAAGCTTTTACTTTACGTATTTCTTGTCGGCACGATAGCCAATGAGATAATACCACAATGTAATCCTCGCTAGCTCAGCGTCGATATACGCTTTCTCAATGTTTCATTCAGGTACAGCAGCATATTATTATAACGTTGAATGGTTAACGCCTAGTGCTTCTAGGGCGACATTTGGAAAACACCATGCAGAAGCAGACCAGGTAAGCTATGCTAGAGTTTGCTTCCGCTATTCATAGTCGTCGAGTGCCCGCTAGAAGACGTCTCTGATCAAACGTAACTGCGAATATCCATTGTGTCGTCCATCAAGCCATGCTTTACAAATCCATAGTTTACGATATGTCATAGACGGTCATGAGAAGATACTTCCATAGCTGATATGGTTTTATAGTATAAGGATCGGTGTCCGAGTGGGCTAGCGCACACCAGCTCGGAGCACTTGGAGTGAAAGCTCGCGCTGCAGAACCCAGGGATCCTGGGCTCAATCCCCACCCCTGCCCGTTTCGATCTGGATGAGCATCGTACCGGCGTGCGGTGGTGTATCACTTCTGCGTGGTGCACGTTAAAGTCCCCAGGCTAGCGGTTGTACTGCACTGGCTAAATTGCTCATCTACAGCGAGTGACTCGTCGCAACTTTAAAATGGCTGACCAACGACTTGCTGTATAAATATCTCCACAACCCCAAATAATATTATAGTACAATACTAAGCTATGTTTTGTCTCGCCTATATCTAGGCCAATGATGTGTTATAGTATATGAGACAACTCGAGGAATGGTGTATTGCGAATTTGAGAAAAATCCTGAGTGAGTTTGACTAAAGGTTGCTTCATGCAGAAGAATGCCCTTCCAATGGAAGCTTTATCGTCATCACGAACTCTTGAGCAACATTTAAAAAAAAGCTCTTTGCACCTTGTCTTGCTTTTTCTTTCTTCCAAGAAAACAACTCCTGCCAAAAACGAACCTTCTGCTATATTTTCAAAGTATTCAATTTTATTTTTAATTTCACCGTGACTTGTGGAATTAAATGTATTGGCTGAGTTTGTCATTGAAGTATTAACATGTGGATTGCTTCCTTCAGAAAGAAACCGTGTTCAACTTGTTTTTTCAGATTGATTTGTCGTTGAACATTCCACAGTTACTGACTTGCTACCTGTTCATGTTTCCGAAACGAGCTTTTGTGTTTACACTAGCTAGGTTGTACCTTCTATAATTGATTGACACACCATGTTGTTTTGTAAAATAATAAATGATACCTCCAGAAGTCTGGATTTTCGTACAGAATCAAATTTTTCAATTATTTGTTTCCTTCTCATTGCTGTTGATGTTGTACCTATATGTAAGGTTGTTTTCTTTTTGTAAAACTTTGGTTTATGAAAACCTTGTTTCTGACGCAAAGAATAATAATACCTGCTAATGTATCATTATTAACGTTGTATTCTAGACATAATATATGAGCTTTCAAACCGCGCTTTTAAAAGATGTGACATAAATAAAAGAGATTCACTAAATGCGTTTTTCACTTTTCTGAGTCTTGACTATATTCATGGCAGTTGCAAACTCATGGTTCATACCTAAGTTCAGGTTTACAGGATATAAAACGAAAACCGGTCATTACCAGTTCACTTGCAGTGGTTTGATAATGTGACAGTACTATCTTGTGCTTTCTTGCTTTTCGTTTTCTAAATTGCCCTTGTCAGCACTTGGCTCAGCGTTCGTCAGTTGCCTATTGTTTGCTGTTCGTCAGTTTCGAGCAGTATAGAGGACGGACTACAACTACCATATTCATACCACACACCACAGGACTCCTGATGAAACCCGTAAGTAAAAAGCAAACAAACAATATATTACACGAGGTGTGGCGAAAATTTCATGAGACTTGCAACACTGTACTTGAACCCAAAATGCTGCTGCTTCCCTATTCCCGTGACACTTAGGCGAACCCCTGCCATGGACACAATGAAACTTTGAACTTGTTACAGTTGTTGCGCGATTCTCGAGAGCGTCTCAAGTGAAGTTGTGTTGGTGACGCGGTTTACAAAAATGAACCGACACATTTTGAGAACCATTGTGCCATCAAATCAAAAGCCAAATAAATATTAATTTGTCTTGTTTTGGTGATATTCCGGGGTATGTCCACAATAAATTTGTGCCTCCAGGACGAACTGTTAACCATGGCAGTCTCCCAATTTAGTGGTTTTAGTAACGTTGGGCGCTCGCCTCCTACTGCTTTGATGATGAGAATAGCCGGACTGTAACAATGCCTAGAGCACAGCACGCGTTTTCTACTTCGCTAACTGGGGGATCGGTCGCCCAGTGGTCTAGTGCGCACCAGCTCGGAGCACGTGCAGCGAAAGCTCGCGCTCCAGAACAAAGGGATCCTGGGTTCAATCCCCACCCCTGCCCGTTTCGATCTGGATGATCATCGTACCGGCAAGCGGTCGTGTATCACTACTTTGTGGAGCAGGTTAAAGAGTCCAGGCTAACGGTTGTGCTGCACTGGCTACATTGCTCATCTACAGCTGGGAGACTTGACGCCCATTAAGACAGGCCAACTTCTAGGCTGTATGAACGTACACACAACCCATAATGATATAAAAAGCGCAAAGGACAGACACGGACCTGAAGTAGACTGGACAGCGCTATACTCACAACCGGGTTTTTTATCGAAAAATAAATAACAGAAGAAAGAAGCGAAAGAAATTATAAGGAAGACAAAAAGAACAAAAATAAATGAAAGAAATTAAAGAAGTATGAGTATCATAGCAATTGTTGATATAAATTAATATAAAGATAACTAAAAATTAAAATTAAAAAGTTATTATTAAAGGTACCAAAAACAAAATTTAACATTAATGCAACACGACATTGAAGGATGAAGTTTGTGATTATCAAGCCCCTAACTGGAAGCATTTTAACACCTCCTGTGGGGTGGTGTAGGTATAATAGCTCTTTGTCTGATAAGGACACAGAAGGTTCACTGACACAGACGTCACCACACATGACACCACATGATATCACATGATTCCAAACTGACAGAAAGGGCGATAGTGCATACCTGCCTCTCCGCTGCTCTCAAAAGGTCGTGTGACTATAAGGCTGGAGAGAGCATTGATACACAAGTGGAAAGACTAAAATCGTCTGGCTATCCTCATACCATCTTATCTGAGGTCGTCCAAAATATGATAAGCTCAAAACAACAAAAAGAAGAAAGCAAGAAGAACAGACGTCCAGCAGTTATGCCTGACATACATCGGCTATTACATAACTTTAAAAAAAGTGGCATCTAGATATGACATTCCACTGGCATTTTCGGCTCCGGACAAGCTGAGGAGACTGTGCCCCAAGATCAATTCACCTCAAAACCATCAACATTGTGGCGAAGTAAAGCACTACAATGAATATATACCATGTCGCAACGGTGTAGTATGCAAATAACCATTCACCTGCGGTAAAGTTTATATAAGACAGTCTGGCCGGTGTGTTAATACCAGACTGCGAGGGCATGCAACATCTCTCAACTCCTCACCGGCAGGACATCTCGCAATACACGTCAGTGACTGCCACTGCCAACCGATCTTCAAAATGACAGAAGTCCTCGGACAGTACCGTGGCAAAAGGTCAAGAGAACTTTACGTGGCGCAGACAATCAAGGCTTGTGGTGTAGCGTCTGTGTCAGTGAACCTTCTGCGTCCTTATCAGAAAAATATCTATTATACCTACACCACCCCACACTTGGTGTCAAAAGGTTTTCAATTAGGGGCATGATTATCTCAAACTTCTTCCTTCAAAGTCGTGTTGCAATAATGTTAAAACTATTTTAATGCCTTTGATAATAACTTTTTTATTTAAAATTACATGTATTTTTTATATTAATTTAAATCTACAATTGCTATGATTCTCATACTTCTTTAATGTCTTTCACTTACTTTCGTCCTTTTTGTCTTCCTTATAATTCCTTTCGCTTCATCTTCTCTTGTTAATTTTTCTATTAAAGCCGGAGTTGTGAGTAAAGCGCTCTCCTGTCTACTTCATGTCCGTGTCTGTCCTTTGCGCTTTTTAAATCATTATGTTAAATCAACTAGAACACCTTAATATTTTTGCACACAACCCAACTTTTTGTTTTTTTACTTCGCAAACTTCAGCTTGTGGCTATGAAAAAATTTGGGGCGGCATAGCATAGGCACCCGGCGACGTGGTCGCTTTATCTGGCTCCGAGTTGAGGCGATAAACGATGCTCATATTTCTCGATTTTTTGGGGGCGACTGCTATTGCCTATCTAGGAAGACTAAGTCCAGTTTATTCAGTTATTAGCGTGAGGAAGTGATTCTATGTAGTAATCAGCGAAATTGGGAAAATTGTTTTATAACCCTTTTATTTGAGACAATGCTCTATTCCAATATTTACAAGTTATCAGCCCATCATCATCATCATCGTAAACTTTTATATTTTAAAAGTGAAAGGACCTTGCGCTTTTTGGTCGGTGCTCTTATTTCAGGGCTCCGTTGGTCGCCCAGATTCGGTGGGCTCGCTCAACCAGGCGTTGCTGGTCATCGAGCTCTGTCAGATAGGGCCGCCTCCCAGGAGGAAAAGGGGGGGGAGAGAAATGGGGTTGACACTGTCACCGGGCGACTAACACTGTTGCCCAAGCTTGTGGGGTGTTCTGGTTCAGTCATGATGGTAAGGTGATTGTTGGCGATGGCTTGTGCTCTCCTGCGTCCCTTGGGGTTCTCCTTCAGATATCCCCAGGTCGGGTTGGCGGCATTGAAGTCGCCTACGATCACGAGGAACTTTGTTCGGGGCTGGACCACTTGAGTCACATAATAGAAGAGGGTTCTCAAGTCATCGGCCTTCTCGATTGGGGCGCTAGAGACATTGAGCACAAAGAGGCTTGGGAGCGTCTTTTTCTTGGGTTGGATTTTGAGTAATTTGTGGGTTTTGTATTCTGCTGTGCGATCTTTCAAAAAGGCACGTGCGGGGTCAAACAAGCTTTGCCTACTTAGCTAAGAAGTTCGTAAGTTACGAACATTTTGAGAAGAGGAAAAATCGTAATTCACGAACGTGTTCTTAAGAGAGAGGAGGAAAGCGACTTTCTTGTACGGAAAAACTAGAACTTCCGGTGTCCCGCAAGTTCCCGATCCCGTGAAACCGTGTTGTTGCTAACGTTCGGTGCCTGTGATGCCAATGCTTTACATTTAAGCGTATTTGTGGTTTGGGATTAATTTCTTTTAAGTGCGGCTGTCTTTCAGTCTGAAATTAGGTTTTGTCGCCAGTGCAGTAGTTTGCTAATACGTGCCTCGTTCTGGGAAGCGCAGGAAATTATTATTTTTTTTTAAATGCATTGTTTTAGATTGATCTTGTCACCTTTGAGAAAGTTTTTGTGAGCTGGAGAACTGAACGTAGAATATTTTGTAGACAATGTTTGAAGTTCATAGCAGTTTTTTTTTCAATTGAATAAAAAGCAAGGGCAATGTTTTGTAAACTTACATTATATTCGAATCTCGTTGTTATTTTTAGTTAAAGGAGGGGAAAAGAAAGGTACGCAGAAATGATGTAAACACTGAAGACGTTGAGTAAGCTAGAGAACTAGATGTTTAATAATATGTAGATAGCTTGTGAATATAGAAGATGAATTAATTGCATAAAAAAAAGTCCGTGACCTTGTAACGTTTTATGTAAAAATAGTCTGAATGATTAATTTAAAGAATTTCTAATGCTATTGGTGGTTGTCATTGTAAGAAAGGGAGAAAGGGAAGATGTAGAAACATTTAGTCCAACATGGTCAATATTGCTTTTCGGTGCATACCTCTTGTTTACAGTATCACATCTTTTTGAAACATATATAATTTTTATGAAAATAAGAATGTAGTAATCTGGAGTATAGAATATAAAAAAGAGATAAATACAGGAAACGTGCAGCCACGTCAGAACAACAAAGAGCTGGGCTAGAGCTCCCTGCTCATTTGCTCCGTCACCGAGTGAGTCGGTCGTAATTCTCTCTTCGTCCTGGCTCAGCCGACCCTACCGACCTTCCTTTGTTCGTTTTTCATGTCGACTCTGCGGACCCAAACCGCCACTGTGGATTCTGATGAGCCTTGCAGCAACAGCAGTAGGACAACTAAACCCAGAGTACGACTATTTCCAATCAACTGAGGTTTGCGGGGAGAGGGAGGCATTAAAGAAAGACGTCCTGCAATCTCACATTTAGTTGATTTAGGTTCAAAACAAAATAGAACAAAAGTAGCAAGGACATGATAGCAGACAGGACAAGCGCACGTCCCCTTTGCGCTCATTTATTTTGTACCTAAATATGCACCGACCAAACACGCAGTGTTCTTTGCCCAAAAAAAATTAAAAATAAAGAACTTAAATAATACTTGTTGTTTCAGGATATGGAAGATATTTCTAAAAATATTTCCTGTCAGATGAAAACAATAGACGTGACATTTTGTGTTCAAAGGGCGAGATTCGTCAAGCCCTAGAGTCCGCGGCTGTCCATCAAGATGAAACAGTGCCGCCGGACTCTGCTTGGGCAAACGTTTTTAAGTTTATTTTTTTCGGCTTCTTTTTTATTTTTGTTTCAGTCGAGTTTTTTTTTTACTTCCTTTGTTTTTCTGGCTTTCGCACCAACAAGTCAGCCATTAGAAAAAGGGCAGTTTGAGAGTACGGTGTCTGCTGACTTATTGACAAACAGTGATAATTTACCTCGCATGGGAGTACTCTATTTCGGTTTCGTTCCCGAGCGCGTGTGTGACCACATCATTTTCATAGAGTGGTGTGCGCAATAACACTTCAAGAGTACCGATTAAAAGTAGACGTATATTTGTTGTGTCCCCGTTTCCGCAGCATAGCTTCGGATGACTATTCTACGTTTGAAAGTAGATGACGCCGAGATGAACACACTTTTTTTCTTAGCGACTTCGAGCTATACAGTCGTATATTTGTTCAGATTCAAGATTTGTGTTAGTTTATGGTTTTACGACTAAGTTCTTGAGTTAACTGATGTTGTCACTCATAAAAAAAGATATGCAGGGGCTATAGTGTGCCGTGCGTTTATGCCATGCAAAGAACAAGCTGATTTTAGTTTTTCATGACTGTTCCGCTGTAATCGATAGCTCAAAATATCTCTCCCGTTGCCTGCGATTAAAGGGTATTAAAAATAATTTTTAGTAGCATGCCAGTTTTTTTGTTTACCCACCGTATATGAGCTAGAGTCAAAGTCCGCGAATGAAAGCGTGGATGTTGTGTGGCATTAAGCACCCTGTGTGAAGGAGAGCAAGCATGTATTTGATGCGACGTGACCTTCGAGCGCTGTGCAAGCGCTGGCCGAGCGCCGAAAGCGCATCGTCAGATAATATGCGGCTGTTGTGTCAACAACGGTCACGCGGTCGTCAACTGATAGGCGAATTATGCGTAGACGACGGTCACGCCGTTGACGTCATGACCTTGAGCCCCCAAAAAGGAGCAGATCTAAAAAAAATAAACGTTGTTTTTCGGCTGAACTGTCGCCTCGTTATGATCATTACCGTATCTATAAATGTTTTTGTTCCGACGCCGAAGGTTACCACAGGCACTGCAATGCTGTTTTGGTTTTCTCTGCCTAATGCTGGTTCATTCAGTTTGCATAAAATACACGCTTTATTATTAGCTAAAAATGTGTTTGGAAGTCTTGCTGGTCTTTGGTGGTTGGAGGTAATTTTGGTTTGGAGGTGCCTCTACAAGTACATAGACTCGAGATCATATGACTATCTAGCTAGAACAAAACAACAAAAACAACAAAACAAAAAAAATGAAAACAAAGAGGAGCCGCCTAATGGGGTTAGGGCTTTAATGACGTCGTATTTATTCGGTACTCTGCTCGAAAGAATGGCGCTCGGGTCTCATTCAATCAGGTTGGAGACATAAAATTAGGACCTTGTAAATCATCACTTAGACATGATTTATTAGGTTTTTAGTGCAATTCTGTGCTAAACTAGTTTTATTGAAATGAAAAAAGTCAAATAAAAAGTAACACGTATTTTGGTGATATAATGAGTCTTCATTTTTTTCGGTGCATATAATTATGTCTAACTTAAATGCATGAAACACGTTTCTTTGTTATTGTGACAGGTTGTATTTGCATTTTCACATTCATCGGTATGCCAATTGCGTTCGTTATGTCGTAGTAAGTCAGGCTTTATTTCTGAAAATAATAACTGCATACTGCTCACTGAGGTTTAGTGCCACCCAATAATTTCAGTTCAAATAGGTTTTTGCAAGACGAAATGACTCTAGTATTATGTCTTGACATTTTGTAACATTTCATCTATATTTAAGTTCTATTCAACGTACCCTCCCCTCTCTAACAAGATAATATGAGGTATTTTCTCTAAAACATTGACATTAAAAGTATTAAGCTCTTCTTACATTTTATGAAAAGAATCTCACCACTGGCATATGCAAAAAGTGCCCGTGGCATGCGAGTTGACCCAGCGCAGTTCGCACAGGTTGAGCAAACTATTTGACATGCCTTTCTCATTCAGCCATGTATATTACACTTCATCTTGATGCCCGGTTGCTTCAAGTAGCGCGTTCTGAGCAAAGGCCGCAGGAAATGCATTGTCGCCCACTCTATAAGGAAGAGTTTTGAACCAGTTCGAACCGGTTCGCGCATGGCGGAACAAGCAACGGAACTGATATTTCGGATCTGTTATAGGGGGTTTTAGCAGGTCGTTTCCACACGAACGGTTCGCCCTCGAACGCATCGGCGACGCCACTGCGCATGCGCGCGAGTCGTTCGGGGCGTCGGGAGGCTCTTCTCGTTAGTTTCTCCCATTCCGGCCGCTGGCGTCGTCACCGCAGCGCAGCCAGCACCGTTCACGCCTCAGGGGAAAAAAAGATCGCGGTCGGTTGGGCGATTGACTTCGCCGACCCAGCCGAGCGTTAGGCTTAGTACAGCGGGAGGCGATTTGCCGTCCTGTTAGTCTGCTTCATTTGAGAGGTTGAACCAAATCATTTCGAGGACTGCTCAGAATGGTAAGCGATCGTGAATGCTGTAAACTGCGCATTCTAGTAAATGTTTGCGATCTACGGGCAGGCTAGCTGCTGTGGCGACCGCGAGTAGACGAAATCATTTGGTTCGACGGCACGCAACGTGAACGATCGTTCAAGTTCAAGACAACGGAGACACGCCACATACCTTTACGGTCGTTCAGATATATTTTACTCTATCCAGCTTCGCAGTTCTTGAAATTCTGACCGGCAAATGGTACGTCGGCTGTCTTGTTTACATCAGTCGTACGCCGGAAAAACGAGCCGCCGCGAATTTACACACAGCAGAATGTTTCACATGTTTACTATAAAAGGGCGCCACCGTTAAGCACAATCATCATCATTGTTTACACGGCTGCGCCAGTTTCACGATTCGCTAAAGTATGTCAAATTTCACGTACTGTTTCACGGAACGGGCCACCTCTATTGTTCGTGATTTCGCATCCGTGTGCTTGAAAAACGACTCAGATACACTCCCTATTGATCGGGAACCGAACCGGAACAAAACATCAACCCGGTTAACCCGAACCCGAATAGAACCTGATAATGACCGGTTCGACACCCCGTTAGGAATCATTGAAAGGACAACAAATTCTGTCCAATAGATCTTCCCCCGCTTGGTCCTCTTTCGGAGAGTTTGTCGCTTCACTTGAGCTTGGTCGTATAAATACTTAAACAAACGCAAAAAAAAGAACAGTTGCGATAAATGTTATGTTGCTTCATATGACCTGTTCAGTAACCATTAATTTTATTTTTGTGTTGTATAAATAGTAGGGCTCACGGGTTCTCGGTATTATGTCACTCAATTTTGAATAAATATATTACGTAGTAAATGAAACGTTCTTCATCACACCGAAACTCTGATTGATGCGAAGCATTTAAAATCATTCGATGTGTTTTGCCCCGTCGATACACAGCTCTACAGATATTTTAGGAAAATATTTATCTTTTAAATTAGCACAGAACTTTAAATTTGCACAGGACATGTCTGTAGTAGCCCTATGGAGATTTTACAGGCTATATAATTGTACTAGATTTCCTCCACTACAATATATTTCCTCTTGGTTGGTTACATACACACTGAAGATGTTAATCTTTACATACCTATGAACTGCAATTACTCGTGAGAATCTAAAGTATTACAGCATATCTTCTGGTGTTTCTCATATTTAGGGGCGCCAAGGAAAGCGTGAATTTTAAACACCGCAACCCAAATAATTTAGAAAGGCTCCAATCCCAATTAAATGATGATTGATTCATCTCTCTGTGATCTCGACTTCCTACGTATGGAATATGTAATTTTTGTATTTGAACACCTTGTTTTCAGAAATATATAAAGTTACTAAAAAGCACGCCGGTCGATCAAAATTTATTTGAAGTATGTTAGGTTAAACAAATACCGTTCTTCCTCAGTCACTATTCTTGGTAATTTTTCACGTGTATCTACTTTCAAATTCCAAACTGACAAAAAGGGCGATAGTGAATACACGCCTCTCCGCTGCTCTCAAAACGTCGTGTGACCATAAGGCTAGAGAAAGCTTTGATACACAAGTGGAAAGAGTCAAATCTTCTGGCTATCCTCATACAGTCTTATCTGAGGTCCTCGAAAATATGATAAGTTCAAAACAACAAAAAGAAGAAAGCAAGAAGAGCAGACGTCCAGCAATTATGCCTTACATACACCGGCTATCACATAACTTGAAAAAAGTGGCATCCAGATAAGACATTCCACTGGTATTTTCGGCTCCGGACAAGCTGAGGAGACTGTGCCCCAAGATCAGTTCGCCTCAAAACCATCCAAATGATTGCGAAGTAAAGCACTAGAATAAATATATACCATGCCGCAACGGTATAGTATACAAAATACCATTCATCTGCGGTAACATTTATGTGGCACAGTCTGGCCGGTGTGTGAATACCAGACTGCGAGAACATGCAACATCTCTCAACTCCTCACCGGCAGGATATCTCGCAATACACGTCCGTGACTGCCACTGCTGGAGCACCGTGTTGGTTCCGAGGAAAGAGTCAGTTGCGTGCTGACGTCGAGAGATGGCGCCACCGACTGCCCTAGCGTTACCCCCTACGCGAGCCTTCGTCGCGGCTCGCGGCAGAGAAACTTCGAACGCTCGCCGCTCGCCGTTTATCTTTTTTCACACTTGAAGGAGAGGAGACTAGAGGAGGAGAGCTGCGCGTGCGCGCGCGGTGTGAGTAGAAGCGAACGAACGCGCAGTGCACGCAGCTGGTAGAGAGAGAGAGAGAGAGCGGAGAGAGTAACGCGCAGCTGTTGGAGAGAGGGAAGGAGAAGAGTTGCGCGTGCGTAGTGCGAGTGCGGACTACAAGGCCTCGGGAGATAGACCCGAGCAAGAGATGCTCCGCATCTAAAAGACAGAAGTCCTCGGACAGTACCGTGGCAAAAGGTCAAGAGAGTTTTACGAGGCGCAGACAATCAAGGCTTGTGTTGACGTCTGCGTCTGTGTACCTTCCATGTCCTTATCAGAAAAGGAACTATGATACCTAGAGTTCCTGTATAGGTTGCCTACGGGAGCCAGAAATGCGTGTCTGTTTTCCACGGGCCGCCGCGCCGCTATTCGCATAGATCCGATCACGTGAGGAGCCGGATCAAGTGTCGTGCAACAAAGTAGACGTTGCACGCGCCCCGGCGTATGTTCCCTTCCATTTGAGCGCGCCGCGCGCCTCGAACGCACGTCGCCGCTATTTGCCGAATTCAGTCACGTGAGGAGCGGGATCAACATGCCGTGCAGAAAAGATAGCGCTACGGGGATGAACATGCAACTCTGGCTCCCGTATGGAGTCTACACAGGAACTCTAATTATACCTACACCACCCCAGATGAGGTGTCATAAGGTTTCCAGTTAGGGGCATGATTATCTCGAACTTCATCCTTCGAAGTCGTGTTGAAATAATGTTAAAATTGTTTTATTGTCTTTAATATTAACTTTTTAATTTTAATTTGTATGTATTTTTTATAATAATATATATCTACAATTTGCTATGATTCTCATACTTCTTTAATCTCTTTCATTTATTTACGTGGTTTTTGTCTTCCGTATAATTTCTTTCGCTTCTTTCTTTTCTTCTTTATTTTTCTATTAAAACCCCAGTTGTGAGTATAGTGCTGTCCTGTCTACTTCATTTCCGTGACTGTCCTTTGCGCTTTTTAAATCATTATGTTAAACCAACTTGCCCACCTTAATATTTTAGCACACAACCCAATTTTCTTTTTTCTCACTTTGCCAACTCCAGCTTGTGGCTATGAAAAACTTTGGGGCGGCATAGGATAGGCACCAGGCCACGTGGTCGCTTTATCTGGCTCCGAGTGAGGCGATGAACGATGGTCATATTGCCACGCGCGTCGGCGAGCAAGTGCGTGCGTGGCCGAGTGGTTACCGCGCTTGACTTCGTGCGGAGGCCCAGGGTTCGATTCCTGGGAGTTCCGCGGATTTTATTTATTCTTCCAGTTTATGTTCTGGTGAATTCGAGAACATTGTTGTTTATTCTAGGCCCGAATGTTCTACGCGTCGAACCTTTCACGCCGATTATTCCAGAAGCCCACGCGTGTACATAAGGGGCTCCGCGTGGCGAGCCGCAGGCAGTTTCGCCTCAGCGTTCGATCCTGCTGCTTCGCCGCTTTCGACGCCCGCAACGCTCTGTTGTTATCTTTCTTTTTTCCCTTTATTTTTGGGCACAAGTTCGCCCCATTAAACCTTCAGTTTACACAGTCGTCCGCCGCCTTATCACTTGTCATTCGTGACATTCTGGTGGAGGTGCGGGGTAACGCATGCCCCTGCCGCGTACCTCTCCGAGTTCCGACAGTGCAAGTCCGAACACAAGCCCCCAAGAACCCAACGAAGACCAGACCGAACTCCGACCAAGTCGCCGGAACCTTGGCCTACCCCCGGAGTCAGGACCCTTGCCACCTAGGACCAGGCAAACAAGGACGACGACGATGGCCGACCAGGACCAGACCCCGGCCGCTCCTGCCGTCGTATACCTGCCCGTGGCCCCCAGAACTCCGACGCCTTTCCACGGAGACGCCCACGAGGACATGGAGGACTGGCTGCAACACTATGAACGTGTGGCCCGCCATAACGGCTGGTCAGCTGAGCACTGCTTGCAGAACCTTTACTTTTCGCTGGAAGGGACTGCGAGGCACTGGCTGGAAAATCACAAGGCTTCTTTGACGTCGTGGGAGGTGTGCAAGCAAGAACTGAAGAAGACGTTTGCCTGCCAACACCGACGCGAGAGGGCCGAAGATATCCTTCGAACAAGGACCCAAGGCCCGAATGAAAGCATCACCAGCTTCGTCGAGGATGTTTTGCGCCTAGTCGCTCGCGCCGACCCTCAAGCCACCGACGAAAAGAAGCTGCGGATACTAATGCGAGGTGTAAAGTACGACATCTTCGGTGGTCTTGTTCGGAACCCCCATCGACTGTCGAAGATTTCGTCACGGAGGCCACGAACATGGAACGTGCCCTCCTCGCAAGAGCCAGCCACTACCATCGGCACTCGAGCGTTGCTGCTGCTTCTGCATCGGGCTACGACATCAGTCCAAGCATCCCCGGCCTTCGTGACATCATCCGTGACGTCGTCCGGGAGGAGCTTAAGAAGCTTCTGCCGACTGCTGAACGCCCGGCCTCAATCTCCATTGCCGAGGTGGTCCGAGACGAGGTTCAGCGAGCGATCCAACCAGATGTCCCTGTCACCGTGGCCGCACCCGAAGAACCGACGCTGACCTACGCCGCCATGGCCCGACGACCGCCGCAAGCTCACCGCCAGGTCACGGCACCACCCCGACGTGAACCTCCAGCGCCGAAGTATTCCCGACGCCAGGAAGATCGGGCGCACGGCCACCCGGAACCAGCAGTGCCACGAAAGACCGACGTGTGGAGGACGGCCGATCGACGCCCGTTGTGCTATCACTGCGGTGAAGCCGGCCACATTTACCACCGATGCCCCTACAGACAACTGGGGCTGCGCAAGTTCCACCCGAACGACCCGCGCCCAAGGTACGACGAGCGCCCTCGCGACATCGAGGAGTACCTCCGCCGCTCGCCCTCCCCAGTGTCGTCTCTCCGCCGTGAAGCCTGCTCCCCATCACCACGACGTTGAGCGTCCCCAGCGCCACGACCCCGCCGAGAGAGCCTGTCTCCCCTGCGTCGCCGGGAAAACAAAGTGCGGCAACGCCTGGAGGTGGCGTTTCCGAAGACGACCGAAGTAAAGAGCCTCCAAGAACGACGGAGCACTCCCACTCTCCCGACGCTACGCATCGCAACGACGCCCCTGAAACGGTGTCCAACAACATAAACGTCGTCATCGACGGCGTCGACGCATCAGCACTCGTGGACACCGGAGCGGACTACTCAGTCTTGAGTGGGAGGCTCTCCCGCCGCCTTCGAAAAGTCATGACGCCGTGGGACGGACCCCAAATACGAACCGCCGGAGGACACCTCATTACACCAGTCGGGAGATGCACTGCTCGCGTCGAGATCCACGGTGAGACGTGCCCTGTGAAGTTCGTCGTTCTGCAAGACTGTGCGAGGGATGTTATCCTCGGAATGGACTTTCTTAGGGAGTATGGCGCCGTCATCGACCTCGGAGCAAACCGGTTGACGCTACGAAAACCTGTTTCACCACAGGAGGAACCCCAAGCGACTTCATCCGCGGTCCGAGTTCTCGCAAGTCAAGTGAACTTACCGCCGCGGTCGAGTGTTTTCGTGCCCGTCGGGATCACCGAAGCTTTCTGCGGCGAAGTTCTGCTCGAGGGAAGCCTCCAGTTGCTCCTAGGAAGAGGAATAGGCGTCGCAAGAGGAGTAGCGGAGCTTCATGATGGCCGCACTGTGGTACTCGTGACGAACTTTCGGAATGAAACGCAACACCTCACGAAAGGTGCACCCGTTGGCCACGTCCAGGACCTCCAAAACTCCGCCAAAATCGCCGCAATTACTGACGAACCCTCGACACCTCAGCAAGACAGTACGTCCCCTGCGCAGCTCGACGTCGACCCTAACCCAAGCAGCACAGAGTTGGCCAAGCATTGGCCAGTGGCTGGCAATGGTCCTTTGGCCAGTGGCCAGACAGTGTTCAATGCTTGGCCGATGACTGGCCTTTCTCTGGCCATTGGCCATTGGCCACTGGCCATCCGCCATCGGCCAAGGATTGGCCGATGAATGGCCACTCTTTGGCCCCTGGCCACAAGACCATGCATAGCCATTGGCCATTGCTTGGCCAAAATCTGTGCTGCTTGGGAAGCTTCGGGCCCGAAACGACGGCAGCTGATTAACCTCCTCGCCGAATACTGCGACTGCTTTGCTACGTCGTCGAAGGTGCGCCAAACAGCCATTGCGAAGCACCGCATCGTTACCGAGGACGACGCGCGCCCTGTGCATCGATCACCGTACAGAGTCTCCATTAAAGAAAGGGAGGTGATCCAGGAGCAAGTTCAAGAGATGCTGAACGACGACATAACCCAGCCATCAAGCAGTTCGTGGGCCTCTCCAGTTGTACTGGTTAAGAAGAAGGACAGAACGCTTTGGTTCTGCGTGGACTACCGACAGCTGAGCGCGGTGACGAAGAAAGACGTCTATCCACTCCCCCGCATTGACGACACTTTGAACCGGCTGCGCCACTCTCGATACTTTTCATCGATGGACCTGAAGAGCGGCTACTGGCAGATCGAAGTCGACGAACGGGACCGAGAGAAAACAGCTTTCGTCACGCCGGATGGACTGTACGAGTTCAAGGTTATGCTCTTCGGACTGTGCACGGCGCCAGCAACTTTCCAGCGTGTCATGGACACCGTACTGGCAGGACTGAAGTGCCAGAGCTGTCTCGTCTACCTCGACGACGTCGTAGTGTTTTCCGGCGACTTCGACGAGCACTTGCGATGACTCCCAGCTGTTCTCCAGGCCATACAGACCGCCGGACTCACCCTGAAGCCGTCAAAGTGTCGGTTCGCCTATGACGAACTGAAATTCCTCGGTCACGTGGTTAGTAAGGAAGGCGTTCGCCCCGACCCAGAGAAGACTCGCGCCGTCGAAGCATTTCCAGCGCCGAGAGACAAGAAGGCCGTGCGAAGGTTCCTTGGATTATGTGCCCACTGTCGCCGCTTCGTTCGAGATTTCGCAAGGATTTCCGCACCGCTCACAAATCTCACGAAGGACGCCGAGAAGTTCGAATGGGCCGAGGAGCAGCAGCAGGCATTCGACGAGCTGAAGCGACGACTGCATACTCCTCCTGTTCTTGGGCATTTCGATCAGGATGCGGAAACCGAAATTCACACGGACGCCAGTAACGCTGGACTTGGCGCGGTACTGGTGCAAGTGCAACAAGGCACCGAGCGAGTTATCGCCTACGCAAGTGTGACACTGTCCAAAGCGGAGAAAAATTACTCCACGACTGAAAAAGAATGCCTTGCGGTCGTCTGGGCAATAACGAAGTTTCGTCCGTACTTGTACGGGAGCCCGTTCCGTGTAGTCACGGACCACCACTCGCTCTGCTGGCTTGCGAACCTCAAGGACCCGTCAGGACGACTCGCTCGATGGAGTCTCCGACTACAGGAGTTCAACATGACTGTAGTCTACAAGTCAGGCCGCAAGCACAGCGACGCCGATTGCCTGTCCAGAGCCCCTGTCGAGACATCCTCCGGCAGCATCGACGACGATGACGACGAGTGCTTCCTTGGGGCGGTCAACACCGACGACATGGCGCGACGTCAAAGAGACGATCCTGAGTTGCGCGCCTTAATCGAGCACCTTGAAGGACTAGGGGGTACTATCCCCCGTGTCTTCTTGAGAGCCCTGCCGACCTTCGTCCTCCGACAAGGTGTGCTTTACAAGGAGAACTTCGGAGACAACAGCTCGCCATGGCTGCTGGTAATCCCTGCCGACCTTAGAGAGGAGATCTTCCAAGCCTGTCATGACGACCCAACGGCTGGGCACCTCGGCTACAGCAGGACGCTCGCCAGGATTCGAGAAACATACTACTGGCCAAGGCTACCGAAGACCGTTCCCCTCTACACTCGATCATGCCACGAGTGTCAGCGACGCAAGAAACCGCCGACGAAGCCATCAGGACATCTGCATCCGATTGCTCCCCCGTCTACGCCGTTCCAGCAGATCGGAATGGATTTACTTGGCCCTTTCCCACCGTCAACGTCGGGAAACCGCTGGATAATCGTCGCCATAGATTATCTCACACGGTACGCCGAGACGAAAGCCCTTTCATCAGGTACGGCTGTGGAAGTCGCCAAGTTTTTAATCGAGTCAATTGTAATCCGGCACGGCGCCCCCGAAGTTCTTATTACCGACCGTGGATCATCGTTCATGGCCCAGCTGACGCAAGAGATCCTTCGTCTCAGTGGCACCGGCCACCATCGAACCACTGCGTACCATCCGCAGACAAATGGACTAACAGAACGGCTGAACAAAACCATCGCCGGCATGATCTCAATGTATGTCGACGTAGAGCACAAGACTTGGGACGAGGTGTTACCCTATGTCACATTTGCTTACAACACGGCGGTGCAAGAGACCACAGGAGTAACACCGTTTCAGCTGGTGCATGGCAGGAAAGTGTCGACCATGCTCGACGCAATGCTACCCCACGAGCCAGCTGACGATGGGATACCGGACGCCCAGGTGGTTGCTCAACGAGCCGAAGAAGTTCGCCAGCTCGCCCGACTCCGAATTCAAGATCAACAACGTGTCGACGCTACCCGGTACAACCTTCGCCGGATCGACGTTCGCTTCAAGCCCGGAGACCGTGTGTGGGTTTGGACCCCAATACGACGACGCGGTCTAAGCGAGAAACTCCTGAAGTGCTACTTCGGACCCTACAAAGTTCTTCGCCGACTCGGCGATCTGAACTACGAGGTGATGCCCGACGGAACACGGACTTCATCACGCCGCCCTCCACGACCCGAAGTCGTCCACGTCGTGCGCCTCAAGCCGTGCTACGCGCGATAAGACTGTGAACCGTGATCTCGTGCAACACTTGATAGGATTGTGTTTTGCCAGCCTCTGTATTTTCCTATTCTTTTGGTTGTCCTGCTCTGTTTTGTTGCCTTTCGCGTGGCATCGAGACGATGCCTTTTAAAGGGGGAATAATGCCACGCGCGTCAGCGAGCAAGTGCGTGCGTGGCCGAGTGTTTACCGCGCTTGACTTTCGTGCGGAGGCCCAGGGTTCGATTCCTGGGAGTTCCGCGGATTTTATTTATGCTTCCAGTTTATGTTCTGGTGAATTCGAGAACATTGTTGTTTATTCTAGGCCCGAATGTTCTACGCGTCGAAACTTTCACGCCGATTCTTCCAGAAGTCCACGCGTGTACATAAGGGGCTCCGCGTGGCGAGCCGCAGGCAGTTTCGCCTCAGCGTTCGATCCTGCTGCTTCGCCGCTTTCGACGCCCGCGACGCTCTGTTGTTATCTTTCTTTTTCCCTTTATTTTTGGGCACAAGTTCGCCCCATTAAACCTTCAGTTTACTCAGTCATTCGCCACCTCATCACTTGTCATTCGTGACAATATTTCTCGATTCTTTTGCCCCACTGTCATTGCCTAGCTAGAGAGACAAAGTCCAGTTTATTCACCATTTTGTTATGAGCCCGAGACTGAGGCAGGAAATGAGGAAAATTTCAAAGTAGAAGAAAGATTAACAGTCGAGGAGACGTCTCTAACACAGCTAAAGACAAGTTTATTTGGTCACCCTCTTATATACACTCCACGAACTTTACCACAGAACCTTCTCGCCCTTTTCGACCTCCATAGCCAAAAGATAACAAAGGTCTCATCTCTTTCCACCACAATTGTCAAACGACCTTGTTGTGGAAAGAGATGAGACCTTTGTTATCTTTTGGCCTTGGAGTTCGAAAAGGGCGAGTAGGTTCTGTGGTGAAGTTCTTGAAGTGCATATAAGAGGGTGACCAAATAAACTTCTCTTGTGCTGGGTTAGAAACGTGTCCTCGACTGTTAATTTTTCTTCTACTGTGAAACTTTACTCTTTTCCTGCCTCAGTCTCGGGCTAAGAACAAAATGGTTAACATCCACCAGCTCGCCTGCGCACTCACTGCATTAACAGTTTATTCAGTTATTTGCGTTAGAAAGTGATTCTAAGTAGTATTCACAATATTGCGAAGTTTTTTCATAACCCTTTTATTAGAGACTACGTACTATTCCAATATTTACCTGTCATCAGCCCATCATCATTATTATCGTAAACTTTAATATTTTAAAGGTGAAAGGACCTTGCGCTTTTTGGTCGGTGCTCTTATTTCAGGGCTCCATTGGCCGCCTAGATTCGGCGGGCTCGCTCAACCAGTCGTTGCTGGTCATCGAGCTGTGTCGGATAGGGTCGCCTCCCAGGGGGAAAAGGTGGGGGAAGATATGGGGGTGACCCCGTCACCGGGGAGGGGGGGGGCATTCCCAGATGGAGTAGTACACGTTGGGGTGGTCGCTGCCACATCACGGACGGGTGCCTGAGTAGCGGTTCGGGAACCAGCCATGTCGCTGGTGGAGGTTAGAGAACATAAACGTTTGCAGTTGTCGCCAGTCCGCTGCCTCCGCCCACGACAGCTCCTGATGCGGAGGGGACAGGACCCGGCGGGTTGTTCTGTAGTATTCCGTTACCAAGTGGTGGATGTTAAGGTGTGTGTCGTTTGCGGTGTCGTTTGCGGAGGTACTGGGAGTCTGCGGACGCGTTTGGCCCTGGGTCCCGCTGTATCTCCATCCCATCCGATAAAGCCCGGTTCGCCACTACCGCTCGGGCTAGTGCGTGAGCACTTTCGTTGCCAGATAAGCCCATATGTGCTGGGGCCCATGACCCGCATGACTGGTATTTGTGACCAGTCAGTGATTGAGGTGTTGGTGAGGTGTGCTGTCCGTGCGAAGAGGGTGTTGCTCGCAAACACTTTGCACGCTTCTTGGGAGTCGGTGACGATAGTTATCTTATGTTTAAGGTCGGTGGTGGCTCTGCGTGATATTCCGTGTGAGATGGCCAGCGCTATGGCCATCTGCTCCGCCTCCAAGAGTGATGCGATGATTGAGATGGAGCCTGTGCTGTGGCAGGTGCGGTCTCTGTCATTTACTGCGATGGTTGTGCTCCAGCTCTTTACTTTTGGAGAGCAGCATCAGTGCACCATGTTTGTGGGTCTGGGCGGTAGACTTTCTCTAAGGCCAGGACTCCAGCCTCTCTTTGTTCTGTGTGGAGGTCTGGGTGAATATTCCTAGGGATAGGTGCCACCTGTATTCGGTTTGGAATATCCGGTTTCAAGCATGAGATCGGTGTAACAAGCCTGCGCAGCATTGCTCGGCTCGTTCGGGTGGCGTTGAAGCGAGTAAGCTGTCCTGATTTTATGCTTTGACTGGCTCTTCCCCAACTGTGTTGTGGACCCCCAGCATCAGGAGCCGCTTCGTTGATGTACTTATTGGTAGACCGAAGGCTGTCTTCATCGCCTTGCGGATCGCAGTGTTTATTCTGTTCATTTTTGGTGATGATGAAGTAATAAAAGGGCACATGATATGTGGACGAGCTCACAATGAGGGCTTGATTAATTCGCAGCGTGCCTTGTTTACTGATCCCCCCTTTCCAATTGGAGACCAGTCGGATGAGGTGGGGTATTTCGTCTGCTTGTCTGGGCAGGAGCTCCACGGTGTGTCGTGCTCCTCCTTTGTTTTGGAGGTGCCTGCCAAGTACTCGTAGGCGATCTACCTGGCGTATGGGTGTATTTCCTAGCGTTACGTCCATAGTCGGCGCGTGTGTGTTCAGTACTGAGCGTTTTCGGATTACCAGGGCCTCGGAATGTTTCTTTGCGCAGGTTAACCCGGCGCTACCGCGTAGTCTTGGGTGACGTTGACTGCAACTAGCAGTCTGTCATGAATCTCTCTCTATAACCCTCTGGTGATCCACACCATGATATCGTCGGCGTAGAGGGCGTGTCGTAAGAGCGGGATTTCGTTGTGTTTGTGCGGCAGGCACGCCATTCCTACTTTAAACAGCAAGGGTGATACAACTGATCTTTGAGGCGTCCCTCGTGCTGTTAGGCGAACGGGATTCGAGTGGATGTCGCCAATCCCAAGAGTAGCTGTTCTATGGATAAGAAAGGATCGCAAATCATTGTATGCCCTCGTACCGCAGTGGGTCTCGCTGAAGTTGCGAAATATAGCATCGTGCAAGACATTACCGAGAGCCCCCTTGCAGTGAATGGCTAGCACCACCCTCACCTGGGCTTGGCTTTGAAAGTCCAGGATTTCTTCCTTGAGTTGGAGGAGGACGTCTTGCGTGGAGAGGTGCAATTGGAATCCATTCATAGTATCCGAAAAGTACTCTCATTCTTCGAGCTATATCGGTAGTCGTGACAAAACGACGAGCTTCATGAGCTTCCTACACATGACGTGAGCGAGATGGGTCGTAGGTATTGAGTTCAGTGGCTTGCCAGGCTAAAGGATGAGTGTAATGTCCGCGTGGTTTCATTCCTCCGTGATTCTTCCTGTCCTACAGACCTCGTTAAAAGTTTGAGTGAGCGCCGTAATGAAAGCGTCGTCGAGGTTGCGCAGCATTTTCTATGTCACTTCGCCTTTCCTCGGGGTTGTGGTGCGCGTAAGCTTGGTGTGTACAGCTTGTATCTCCGATTCCGTGAAGTCCGCGTCTAGCCGGCTCAGCTCTTCTGTGTAAGGGTATTATGCGTAGTCGCGGCGTTGGCCGGCTGTGAGGTATTGGGTTCTAGCTCTTTTACGATGGAAGGTTTCTCCAGCTGGAGTCCGTGCAGAAGTTTGATCACGGCCTTTGATGGCTCGGTCTTTGAGTGCGATGGGTTCAGCAAGAACGGAAGGATCGCCCAAGTCCTAGCGGTCCCAAGCGTTCCCCGCTACCCGTTGCATGTTTGGTTCCAAAGGCTTTACGCCAAGGTAACTGCGTAGTCTTCCACCTTTTGGCTAAGTTTGGTAATGCGCAATCGTAGCGTGCGGATGAATCTCTGCGTCTTCCACGACTTAGTGAGGCCTCACAAGGAATCCCACAGGTAAAGGAAATGGGGGTCTATCGCAGGGGTGTCGATGGTAGTTTGGACTTCCTTGGTTGCTTTATCAATATATTCATGGAGCCGTTGGGTCCTCTCTTGGATGGAGATATCATCTCCGCTCTCGGCGCTCCCCCGCTGCTGTCTTAACTGGTCCCAGTTCGCGAGTCGAGCGAGTCGAAGCTTTCGGGTTTTACGGCCTCCGTCGCAGACCTCGGTCTCCAGGATATAGTCGTTACTTCCCAGCGTTTAGTCCAGGTGGGACCAGCTATGAGGTTTGCGTGCAAACTAAGGTTAGGTCTAAGTACGTGTCCCGACTAACGCTGTTGCCCAATCTTGTGGGGTGTTCTGGTTCTGTAATGATGGTTAGGTGATTTGTGGCGATGGCCTGTGCTATCCTGCGTCCATTGGGGTTCTCCTTCAGATATCCCCAGGTCGGGTGGGCCGCATTGAAGTCAACCACGATCACCAGGAACTTTGTTCGGGGCTAAAGCACTTTGTTCAAATCATAGAAGAGGGCTCTGAAGTCATCGGCCTTCTCGATTGGGGTGATGTAGACATTGGGCACAAAGAAGCTTGGGAGCGTCTTTTTCTTAGGTTGGATTTCGAGTAATGTGTGGGGTATATGTCTATTCTGCTCAAGTGGATGGTTTCTGAAGAAGATGGGTTTTGCGACGAGGGTTGCCGCTGTGTACAGTGTAGTTTCCGGGCCGCTATTCATTTGGCTTGACATAGTAGGCCCTGAGAAGCTCAGAGAGCAGTTTGGTTCCTGCAGTGCGATTATAATCGGTACGATGTCTTTGGTGCTGATGTAATGCCTGAGGGCGCCCCGCTTGCGCCTGTACCCTCTACAATACCATTGCCAGATAGAACGGAGATAGGGTTTCTATTGGGTGTGCTGTCTGTTTTCGCCTTGCGATATTAGAGCTGCGGCACGTAGGGTGGCTCCTTGGTGGTGGGATTGAACAGGATCTTTGCGTTGACCGTAGTTCATGTGGGTGCGGTGTTGCTTGTGATTGCGACCGCGGACTCGTTTGGAGTTGGGATCATGATTCTGGATTGCGCAATTTGACGCAAATAAACTGTGAGTTCCGCCACCTGCTCTGTCAAAGGCTGGATGAGGGATTGAATGATCTGGTGGAAGAGAGACTCTTGTTGTGAGATGATTTCGTCCGCAAAGCAGCGCATCTGAGCTTGAACGTCGTTGAGGATGAAGTTGGCCAGCTCACAGACTCGCCTGTCAAGCTCACCCATCATCTCGGCGTGGAGCTCCTCCAACTTGGGGTCTGATTCTTCTCGGAGCATTTCTATGGTTTGGGCTGACGTCGTTTGTGCCTTTATGGTGGTAAGCTCGCATTCTGACGTGGGGCTGGGTTCAGGGGGGGGGGTGAAGGTCGTTGGTGTGAGCGGAGGAGTGGGTATGAAGGGAGGCGGCTCCTTCAACCTTACTTTACTCGCGGGCTCGCTGAGATCGGAGAGCTCAGTTGCCAGGACCGTGGTTGGTTGACTTGGTAATTCAGGTGGATTCTGGTTCCGCTTCTTGGGGTTCGGCGGTGGTCCTTGTTCTATCGCAGCTCCTTTCGCAGGTGTAGGATCCGTGATGGACGCGACTTCCACTCGCGCCAGTGGGGTGCGGCTTGGCCGTGGTTTGGGTTACGGGTGCCCAACCTCGTTTGACTGCGCAGATGGTTTCTAAGGCAATTTTAATAGTGCCGTCAGAGGCTTGCATTGTGCGGGAGGTAGGTGGTTTAACTGGCGGCGGAACGTGAGCCCTGTTGAGTGGTCCCCGCTGTCTTGCCGGACACTTTGGGTCAGTGGCTGGTCCACAAATGAGACATTTTTTGTTACAGTCATGCTCTTGGTCCACTGTTCCGGGCTTGCCGCATCTGCAGCATTTGTTCTAGTCGGGATGTGGGCAAACATCCACGTGGTGCCCGATACCCAAGCCGGCGATGCATATCTGTTCGCGGGGTCGGTGTAGTAGGCACCGGTATTCGGCGCCCCAGAAGAAAACCTAGCACAGAACCTTCAGTCCATCAAAATTGATGATGACCGTGATTGGTGGGCCCATCATACGTGCGCAGAGGACCTTGACTCCCTGCGCCCATATTCTCGTGGAGAGGATCTCGAACATCGGTCTTAAATCCAAACCCGTGATCACTACCCGCAACGAATTATCTGGCAAAGCGATGTAAATGCAAGGATTTCGTACAGGCGGTTGTTGATTGTGATAGTGGGAAGCTCCCGCACACTGACCGCTACCTCGGGCTCAGGGGTGCTGACCACGACGAGATTTTGGTCGCGGCGTATGTGTATCTTGACCTGTCTATTTCCGCTGAGGTGAGCAGGGCTGCGTTTATGAAGGCCGTAGCGACTTGGTCGGCGCTTCATGCTGTGAAATTCAGTCCGTCCCTAGGTCTTACAATGACCTTGTGGCCGTTCACGGGTAGCGGCGGCAACTGGTGTATTGAATGGGTCTTGCCCGTCTGTCCAGGCCTCCCACTCGGTTTCGGGGGTTGTGATTCTTGTGCCATAGTTTGGACGGCGACCGCGGCACGTTCCGCGATACGTTTCTGCTTTTTTACCCGTCGGTTGTCTACGTCGGTCCACATGTAGTCGCCTGAGTTTTGCGGAGCCGAGTCCTGCTCTATGGGGGGGGGGGGGGATCTATGTTGTCTTGGAAGGGGTTTGGTGCCCGGAACGTTCTTCTAGGTCGCTGCCGTAGTCGCCCGGGGGCGATAGAGAGGCTATTTTTGACGGTTTATTGTTCGCCGAGGGCAGGACGCGACCTGAAGTTGCTGACCCTATCCGTGGCTAGGCTGAGCGGCCCGCCGCATAGACTTGGGCAACCCTATTTTGGTTGGTCCTGAACTTCGGCAGGACTTAATTACTGAACTGTATATATTCCGTGGTCCTTACGACAAGAGCAATCTTTTGCTGTTGATATTGATTCTCGGGTGCCAAAGCGAACATGCTAAGTAACGCTGAATCGGAGGAGCGAATAACATGCGTGACGCTCATTTATGCCTGATTCACATGGTGCAAATTTGCCTGCGATTTCGCAACTGCGACGCCGTTCATGCGCCACAACGCAGTTGCGGTGCGTATTTGACGAATTCGCGATTCCGTATTTTCCCAAACTTTCCTTGCGACGCCGCTCATGCGAAGGGGACGGACAACCAATAGAACGCGGCTCGTGAAAGACGTCACGGTGGTCATAGTAACGTGGAAATGAAAAATACGAAAAAGGCGTCACCTACGTCGTCGTCTTCAAAATTCGCTGCGGGGGTAGGGCGGTGGATGTGCTTCTCATGAGTGAATGTTTTTCGCCGGGGGATGTAAGTTTGAGTCCAGCAATAAAACGAATTGGTGTTTGCGTACCACGCGAGGGCTGTGGTTGCTTCCTTCGTAAAAATGCAGGCGACAACTGAGGCTTTTGTTCGATCACTTTGTTACTCAGTGCATAGTATATAAAGATCCTTTCTTCATATTTGCTTGGAGATGGCACGAAGGCCTGTCAAGAAACCGAGAAACGCTGAACGGCATTTTGTAATTAGAGGTATTTGATAAAAATCGAGTTTCGTATTTTTACGGAGTGCCAACAACTATTGATATGTAAACACGCGAGACGTGAGCCAAGCAAGTGCTAGATAAATCAACGCGGCGCTTTGATAGCTCCTTCCAGTGCTGCACAGCAATTTCCTTCCAAGGTCCTCATGGGGCACGCGTGGAGTACATTGGCCCATCTGCCCTGCTTCTGTAGTTTCTGGTATGAAGACACGTGTTCGTGTTCCATAGATTCACGAGTGACCGCAGCATGCTTTCAAGCAAGATTTCGTGAGAGCTCTCGTGGTGTGCACGCGCGTTCTCTGCCCAAAACAGCCGTTCAAATTTACTATTTTTGGTCGAAAGAGCCCCCATAAAAACAATTCAGCTCCCATCTGAGCACTGCTATCCCTCTTCCCCTTTCATTTTTGGGATGGGATGACTTTGATAAAAGCCTGTGCATTTTTCATACAAATCCTGTGACAATTTGCTTTTGTGCATACATTGTCATCATTTCACCAACCTGATTGTTTTGGCTTTCTTTTACATCTATACTTCGTTTTAGCTTGGGTCCAGACGCAGCCGATGTTACAAGCGCGAGCTCCTGGCTATCAGCGTCCCTGCCAAGCACGCGCTGGTGCGGTGCAAGCACTGTTCAGGGCCACATGCTGGCGCTTGTAGCATCGGCTGCGACTGAACTTAAGCTGAAACGAAGTATAGCAACCTTTGTTTTTATGTCGTTTCCTTTATCTTTATTTTTCTAATGTTCGCAATCGCTAATATTGTTTTGAATAAAAAAGCAAGCTAAACTTTTACGCGAGCTTGTTCTTGCTGACCTTGACTGAGGAAGTACAGAATGTGTTTTGCACGTTTACACACTCACACGATGTGTGTGGGTGCAGCGTCGGTCCAGCGTGGCGTTCATTTGATGAACATCGGCTGATAAAACACATTCTATGTTAAGTAATGATGCGCTTGGGCATCATAGGCCCAACTAAAAGAAGAAAATATCACCTCCCTTCGGGGATCAGCCGGTACTCTGTCGATTTACTTTGGGCAATACGTGCCACAAAAAAGTGCCCGCCAGTTTGTCCGTAAAAGATGCAAAAATCACGACCCATTTTATACAAAAATGTTTGACTGATTCACAGGCAACAGGTTCAGTGTGAAAATGAACTAGAGAGGTGACATCAGCCAGGGTGATCCACCAAGAATTGTTTTATTACTCTCTTCAAATGTTGAAAGATAACAACTAACAAAACGAAAATGTTGCAAGTACAAAAGAAAAAAATCATGTACTGGCTCACCTTCCTGGCGGACATTAGATAAAAATAAAGAAGAATATAACACGTTGCCGGACTCTTGGGGTGCACTGGCGCAAAAAGACAAATATCTGAATTTTGCGCCAGTGCTGCGAGGCCGCCCACTCAACCACAGACGCCGCCGAAGATTCGAGTACCCCTTATCAATGGCCAGACGAATTTGACCCTTACGTGACCCGGAAGCTACAACACTAGGCACGATGAGAAGGAAGCTCAACGTGCCTTCTTTAATAGTTTTGCAATAACCACATAACCGCCTAGTGCCCACCACACACTGCAGAGGATAGATGTTAAGCTTCTTCGGCGTGTACAAACACACTCCCTCTCAACACTACACTATCCTCCAGCACGTTGCCAATCTCTCTGAACCACCTAAATGCGCATACTTCGGAGAGTGCCCAAATAACTATCATATACCAAGTTAAGGACTGCGCGTCAGTTCAGGATCTTGCAGAGCGTGCACTGAAAACACTTGCCCCACTTATTCAGCCAAGAAGCTGGGAGGATTGGGTCGCTCATCCACGGGCGGCAGAGTGTAAATTATGGCCACTCCTAGTTAAGCTCATTAAGAACGTTCATGGACAAGCAGAGCCCCTAATTTCATCTCTCTCCGGTAGCGCCGGTCTTGGTACCATACATATCTTTCACTTTCTCGGTTCAAAGTCCTAGTGGGCCTGACACGCAGGCCGTCTCACACCATAGCACCCGTTCAAAAGTAGCTAACTCACAGCGGCACAGTAGTCTTCTAATAATGGCCCCAGCTCCCTGTTCCAAGGGAGATAGGCCAGACGATCCTCACGCACAAAAACTTGAAGACTTGGGGATTTGACACAATGCCACTAACACTGTTTAAGATTTCAGGCCAGCGCGTTCCATTAGCCATGACACTGCACCTTCCTTTACAAAGTTCCTGCAGTGCAGGTCTCTCACGGCGGTGGCCACTGTGTTGTGTTTTCCGGCAGATTGGTGTAGGTGCCTCGATCTCAGCCACGGCAGGTGAAACACGCATTCGTTTGCTGAGAGGCCTCCTTGCGCCACTGGCTATCAATAATGTTGCCGAAGTGGTCGACTTCATCAGCATAGGCATCTGGCATATACAACTTGTTGTCTCGTAGGTAGTTGTGCAGTACACAAGCTGCGAGGACGACTCTGTGGCGTTGTGGGAGGAGGCCGATTGGCCTGCGGAAGGTGCGGAATCCGTTACCAAAATTCCGAATTCGTTCTCGACGCACCTCCTGGAAATGGGACAAAGACAACACTGTGTTTTTGTTATTATAATGCAAGTGCGACGATTCTAAAGGTTACCTCGCTCTACACAGTCGATATTTGACTATCCCAAGATTATCAATGAGGTATCTGCCAGGATAGGTCCTCAGTTGAAATGCCTCGTCTCCAACAAAGACGTACGAGGCGATAATTCGGGAAGATGGCAGCTCATCCGGTGGTGGCAAATTCAAGGCACCTTGACTGAAGCACTGTCTTAGTATTGATACTTTGAAGATGCCACCATTACTTTGGTGGCCATACGCAACAATGTCTATGGCCACAAACCTCAACTTGCTGTCCACGACAGCCATCAGCACTATAGAGTAGTTACCCTGAAAAGGCGTATGTTACGTCACTTTATGCGCTCTTGAAAAACGTGATAAATGTTAAAGTAAATTTGTACACGGATATGGAGCACCTTGTAGTAATTGTACAGGCTTCCAGAATCGGCAGGGGCCTCGATCTATACGTCTTTCCGGTCAACGGCCCCAACACAATGAGCAAACTTCCACTCTGTCCCGAAGCCCTCAGCAATTTCCTCCCAGTATGTGATGCTTGATGGGAACTAGAAGTACAGCACAAAGTTCGCACATAGTTTTAAGTTGTTATTTAAAGACAGTTCATGTAATCTTACTTTATCTGTAGCAATACTGGCAATAAACGCATTCTCAAATATGAGAAATACTTGTTGAAGCTTGACAATTGCGAATACTTTTGTAACTGACTCTGAAAAGCTGCATGTCTTTCGTTTTTATTCCTTTTTTCGTGTATTGTACGTTCAGCTGGAAACTTTCAGAAGAATGTTAAACCAACCAGCTCAGCTCCAGGCACTCGCAACTTACGTTTATAAGCTAGCATATCATGTCCAAGTCAGGCCGGTGTCACACTGCTTATACAGAAGACAAAAAACAGTCTGCGGAAATAGATCGAACGCGACTCACCGTCACATCCGTGTTTCATAAGCCGCGTGCCGAGCTATTTCTTGAATTGCTTGCCGTGCGACATACAAAGCAGGGTTGATGTGGTGCTCCGAATTAAAGTTTGCCTGCGAACTGTATTCGTAGGATGCGTAATGTGTGACCCCAGCTTTAGAAGGTGGTGCAGTAACACCATTGGGGCCCTCAACATCCTCAGGTCTGCAGCTCTCCCTTCCCAAGTTCGTCCCTATGATCATAGATTAATGGCTCTCTTCTGTGTAAACTTTTTGAGAAACCATTTTTGAGAGTACGGCTTTTAACATGATTCATTTTCCGGGTTGCACTGAGCGGGTTCTGCATTCAAAGCAATGTTCTATGATGCTGTCAGCACTCTTGGGTCGTGAGCTATTAGCGGCTAAATATTTCGGCTGCGGATATAAGCCCTTGGGACCGCAGAATTAGCCTTAATATTTGCGATCCTGTTTAGTTAGGAAGAGTTAGAAATGACGAGTTTGGTGCAGTGATTTGTACACCCTAATTATCTCCAGGTTAAGTACTACACCTACCCCTTCCCCCAAAAAATTTCTTCAGCAATTTATATAAATCTAAAACCACCCCCTTCCAGCACCCCCTAATTATCTCCAGGTTGGGCGCCACACCCTCCTGAATCTCTTGAGCAATGCATATAAACCTAAAGCCCCCCCCCCCCCCCGCCGACAAAAAAGTAAGAAAAGAAAATTTCAACACTTTGTAATTTAGAATTCTGGATAATTCCCTGGTTTGGTAGTGTGTGGAAAGAGTACACCGGAAACCTAAATTCATCACTTGCCCAAGACCACCACCGGGAAACTTGATGTTCCTAATGTTCTACATCTTTAAAGGCAGTATTTACTGAACGCCATATTGGCGGGCATTGTTTGCAACGCGTGCTCAAAATGGACTGCTACGTATTGCTCGCAAAGATTAGCAATATTCACGGTGTAAAATATACGTTTCAGACGCGTTGTGCAAACTCACTCACAACACGTGCTCAACAGCAACCGGAGAAAGCTATGGCCGCCAGTGAATACGACCTCATTACGAAGCGTTTGATCCACGGCCGGCTTTATTAGGGGCGACCAGCTCACTCCGCGTGTCCCTAATGGGAGCGCGCGGGCCAAAAATATCACATTAACGGCTTGAGGGACCGAGTGTTCCGCTAGGCGCCGCCCTAGCCCAACACCAAAAAAGTGGCGCCATTCATTGTTGTAGAAATGCTCGAGGCACGTACCGCGCGCCAATTCTGGGAAATTCATGGCGTCTGAAATCCAGCTCAGTGCTGCGCTGTGCCGCCATGATCTTCCCAAGGGCGGCACGTTTCACGTGCCTCGTGCATCGACGTACCTTGCGCTACTTTTAGGGCTCATTCACACTGGAAGCGGATCCGCGTTCGCAAAGCGGTTGCGAACGCGGTTGTATAGGATTCAGTACAATTGCACGCGCGATTGATGACATCAAATGCGCGTGCAATTGTACTGGATCTTTATACAACCGCGTTCGCAACCGCTTCGCGAACGCGGATCCGCTTCCAGTGTGAATGGGGGTAACACCAAAGCGCGGCGGCCGCTATGGAAGGCAATGAGAGCGTGTGGAAATAACGTTGGTTTCAAATGATTTTTGACGCATTTAAAAGGCAAGCGTTAATTCTAGCACAAAGTGGGTATAGAATAGGTTAAAGTGAGTCACTATAATATCATTTTCTCGAGCAGAATAGTTAGTATTGTGAGCTAAGCATCAGTAAGGTGTACGAGTGTACAGCATGGTGCCTCCAGTTTGCCTGCTGGAGCCCACTCCCGTGATCAGAATAAGAGATCGAGTTAGATGCTCCGCCGGTGGGCGTTGACGCTCTTGGTGAATGTTCGACGTGAGGCACTGTCGGCTGGTGGTGAACTGGTGACTGGTCTGTGTTTGTGTACGTGTGTGCGGGGGGGACCTTCAAAGCTGCACTGCACGGGGTGCGAAGAAGTTCTAGTGACGAAGCGTACGTCTTAAAAAGCTGCAGTCCACCAGTGCGAGTACGCCGCAGGGAAGAAGCAAAAGGAAGCGAGGAGTCCCGTAGCAGAAAAGTAGCTAGGAGCCGCGGGGTCGCTACTTGACGTCGATGTTGAAGTGGGTCCCTGCCGACTGAACGGAGGAGTGCAGTGCTCGATAGAATGGTGTTCGGGGGCCAAGTTGGCGCCTCATAATAAGGTAGGAAGCACGACGTTGCGCCGACTCGAAGGAGGCAACAAGTTGCCTGGTTGCCGAATCCCACACCGAGCAGCAAAACTCCTGGATGGGCAACACAAGTACTGTGAACAGCAATCTGGGCACATCGGGACCAACTCTTCTTGTGGACCGAGTGACGAAGCCAAGTAGTCACCTTTCCCCGGACACGACGTTATAGACATAGCGATAGAAATCGAATTGCTCGTCGATGATGACACCTAGGAGGTATACTTCGTTTCACCTTCCGTCCAGACGCAGCCGATGCTACGAGAATATATGACGAATCAGAGAGCGTCAAAAGGGCACCGTCATGGTGTTCGTAATCGTTCTGTCTGTGTTTTTCATCGCTGAACCAATCATAAACAGAACAAGCCTAGTGACTTGCACTTTTGACGCCGCTGGATTGGTCCCGTTTCCTCGTAGCATCCGCTGCGTCTGGACGGAAGGTGAAACGAAGTATAGATATGCGTTCTTCTTGGGATCTCCACTCGGTTTAGGAAAAGTGCTCGAGGGGTCGAAGGTTGAAGCGAGGCAGTGATGTCCATGGTAGCACATTTAATTTAAGGTTAGGGGAAGTTTGTTATTTTTTTACCAGAGAAGAATGTGATCTAGATCAGATTGTAGCTCTCTACCGAACGTACAATCGCAATAACGATGGAAAAAGTCCTTAAAATACAGCCGATTATCCTCATAACGTCGCCGGTCGTGGAGCGGACACACACTGATACACACGCGAAAGCGTCTGCTACTGTGTTAAGCTACAGCGCCAAAAAATGCGGTGGCGATTCAGCGAACTATAGAAAGTACTGAATAGACAAAAGCAAATGCGACGCGCTCGCGCTGCGTCAGATGACCTCGTCACCCTATTAAGTGGGTCGTGGTTTGATCATTACGAGACGCCAGCGACTCTTTCACGGCATATGAGCGCCATTAAGGATACGGAAGGTGTTGAATGAGCCCCATTTTTAATGGTTGTCTTTCCGTACCGCAGTAGCGTTGGTGGTGACGTCACGAAAAGTGTTTGACAGTTGACGCAGCTCCAATTGTTTCATAGTTGCACTGAACCAGCATGTTTGCTGCAACAGCGCCGTTGCAAACTGCGAAATTGCAACTAAATTCGCACCATGTGAAACCGTCCTCTTTTCTGCAAGTTGCCAAGAACAATACAATATGTTTGTGTTTTCCTTCATGTATTTCGGGCGAAGCACCCTTAATATATACTGACATGTCTCATACACGGTGGATCTCACTGTTGAATTGCAGTGCAAGGTCCGGCATTGACGTTCCTGATGACAGGTACCTGAATGAAAACAAAACATTGCTGTGTATATTAATGTCTGGAAGCCGAGAAACAAATAGTGAGTTCTCCTTATGAACCAGTTGAATTTAACCCCGTATCCACTTTAAACGTTGCGGTTTAAAAAGAAGGCCATTCTACCTGAAAGTGATAGCAAGCCGCGCCTGCAACGAAATGGGCTCTCTGACGGCGTACTGCTTCGTGAGCTTTGTTTCCAGGAGAGCGTGGAGTCTTTCAGATGTGATGGGCATCATCCGGTAATATCTGAGAAACTGCTCCGGGTCCTTATGAAGCATAAAGAGGGTCGGCAGCGAAAAAGTATTCCCGAAACCTGCTAGTTGAAAAACACAAGTCGACTTACCTATGAGTAAAACGCCGATTCTTAGGCTCTGTTTTGCAAGCATTGCCGGAACCACCATCACCGCCCATTTCCATCTAGGAGCAGCAGTTTTTTCTTCTGCAGTCGGCAGAACTAGGTATTTTTTACAGAGCAGCCTGAGCTTGTTATTATCTAAAGTAGCGGCCATCATGCTCTATGAAAGACAAGGCGCACTGCTGCTTGCACTCCTTCAATATGGAACATCGTCCACGTGACGAAGCCACCGGGGCAACTGTTCGCCTTGCGCGACATGCCAAGCAACGCAACAACTAGCTTGCTCGAGAAGTTATGAGCTGCGTTCGTCCCGGTGTCCTTGTCGTATTCGTCATACTCGTTGTTTTCGACGTTTTCGTTGCTGCGAGCGCAGCCGGTGCAAATGTCTGAATCAACCCTAAATATAAGGATAGCGGGTACTTTTATCCAGAAGGTAATAAATAAATAAATTTTTTTATAATTTGGTTAGATATCAAACATAGTTGCCTCAAACGAATTCAATGATCCAACCATGTGCTTCGCATATGCTTAAAATCGCATGTGTTCTCAATCAATGTGAAAGGGAACGCGAAATTTCGCATGTGCGGTTCATCGCTCTACCGATTTCGCAGAAGAAAATCGCAGCATGTCAATCAGACTTTGTGGCTTTTAAGAAAAATAAAAAATCCCTTGACTGAGGAGGAGGAATCAACTTTTAGTAAATGGAGCTTCAGGCGCTGATGGTTGGGCGTCCGCCCGGTGTGGAGCCTTTTCTAGTCCGGGAAGCCCTGGTCCGCGCTGACTGCCCTGCCCTCTCCACCAGGCTACGCTGGGCTGAGAGATCGGGACTGGTCAACTGGCCCACCCACTGCTCGTAGGTTGCGTGAGGGGTGGGGGCAAGGGATGGGGTTTGTTGACACTCCCAGACCATGTGGTACAGGCTGCCAGGCTGCCAGGCTGGGAGCAGAAGTTGCAGGTAGCAGGATAGAGGGTGGGGTACATGGCGTGCAGTAGAGTGCCGTGGGAATACGAGTTAGTTTGTAGCCGACGAAAAGCGGTCGCTTCGGCTCTGGAAAGGTGGGGGTGCGGTGGCGGGAACTGTCGTCGTTCATGGCGGTAATGAGCGAGGATGTCCGCGTATTTTTGAAGAGGAGTGAGTTTGAAAGTGCATGGGGTTTGCGTGTCGTTGCACTCTTGAAAAGCGGCCCTTGATTAAAAAAACAAATTGTATTGTGACTTTCGGCAACCCTCTCCCCTCTCTATTGCTTCTTCCTCCCCAGACCTGATTCAGTTCCAAATTCGAGCAGTTGGATTTTCGTAGTAAAATATACATGACGCAGTAGCTGAATATTGATTGAGTGATCATATGAAAGCATGTTAAATCGCCTGCAAAAACTTAAAATAAAAATTATGTAAGAGGGGGAGGGTTCAGTGTCCCAAAAAGGGTGAACGGATATATAGTTAATTTACCTTTCTACGCCCATAAAAAAAAAAAAACGCCGATCGTTTTTTTGTTTTGCCGCCAGCGCTATCTGGTGGCATTGGTGCTTCCAGTAATGACCATATCATTCATAATATGGCAAAGTTCCGCGCGCTGGACGAGACGACGGCGGCGTGTCACGGACCAACGTATTGACGGACGTGGTGTAGCAACTTCGAATCTGTTTTTCGTAGTATTGGCCTATCGATATTTACGCGTAGAACATCGGGATATAAGTGAAAAACAATCGCAGAACAAACGGCGCACCCAGAGTGCCTTCATACACACGCGCGCTTTTGCCTGAGTGGTGACATCTCAGCCATGTTTCCGCCCAATCGTTTCTTTATGCATTTTGAAGTGCGCGCAATCCGGTGTCCGAGCGCGTAGCTTTGGCTAATACATAGCCGCCATTTTACTGCCCGAGTCACGCACTGAGTGGGCGAGAGCGTCCCCGCCGGCACAGTCAGGGCAACAATGGCTGTCTTCACCCTGAGACAGACAGACATGTAGGCACCCTAGGTGCACGCAACGTCGTCGTCGTTGTTGTGTACTTGATAAAGCTAAAAGGCGGATAAATAAAAAGCAGAAAAAACACTGTCGGTTATAGCCAAGTGACTCTCGGCATCTCTCTCCACCTCTATATTTCTCCCTCCTCTTCTTTCGCGCTCATGTTTCAGTCTCGGTTTCGAGCAGTTAAGTTTTTGGCTTTATTAGAAATATACGTGACTGTAGGAAAGCATTGATTGGGTGGTCTTCAAACACCATATTAAATCGCGTGGCAAAAATTAACACGAATTAGGGAAGTCAGTGTCCCTTTAAAGATACTTAAATACCATTTCTGTGTTCACAAAGTAACAGCCCCGCGTGCCATCTTAAGAGCCAGCAGATGCTTGTTTTGGCTTCGAAAAACGATTCAATCACCCGCCATACGCACAAACGCTGATGATCGCAACGGCCAGTAGCTGTTTGTTTACAATGGGCCATGAATATCACACTAATCAACATCCGACCTTCACAGTCAATACGTACATGCTCGCCGGTTCCGAAAGCATGCAAAGCAGGCGCCCGCCTTGCAAGGGCCGAAAATGGCTCCAAGGTCAGAAGCCCTCTTCTATCTACGACCGTGATTCGTGTATAATCTGAGGCTACTGATTACAGGCTCGCATCTAAAGATTGAAGGGGGATCGGTGGCCGAGTGGGCTAGCGCACACCAGCTCGGAGCACGTGGAGCGAAAGCTCGCTCTACAGAACCCAGCGATCCTGGGTTGAATCCCCACCCCTGCCCGTTTCGATCTGAATGCGCATCGTAACGGCGTGCGGTCGTGTACTGCGTGGTGCACGTTAAAGACCCCAGGCTAGCGTTGTACTGCACTGGCTAAATTGCTCATCTACAGCCAGTGACTCGTCGCAACTTTAAATGGCTCACCAACTACACGCTATAGAAATATCCCCACAACCCAATTCTAAAGATTGAACTCCGGAAAGCGAAGTTTAACAGCAGAATTCGCGTCGCAAAAACCTGTTAAAAAAGTCCGCAACTAGTTCGACATGCGCCATTCTCCATGCGACGAACAAGCTACAAACGCTGCCAACGCCGACACATATGACGTCATGACGTCAGTTGCGTGAGCGATGACGCACTTTCAAACGCTGGAAACCCCTGTGCGCTACCAACAGAAAATGCCGTGAGAAAATAGGACCTTTAAATTGTTTTGAATATACCCTTTCCTGAATTCAGTTTTATCTGGTGACTCAAATGGCAGTTTAATTTTTACCGTACTAATGGCGGCAGTGAACTAGTGGTCTGCAGTATTTTATGGGGCACCGTCACTTTCACAAGTCAACGGTAAACGAGAATGTGCCCTTAACTGTACAGTCATTTGTCAATCTCTTTCAGAGTCGATGACGAAAAAGATGCAACCAGTCAGAACGAAGCGCCAACCCACATCGATGCCCCGATAGAGTTCTGTACATGAAGGGGCTTTGACGCCGACTGCGTGCTACTAACATATTGATTCGAACCGAGTTAGAAATTAACGTTTACGCAGCTCTTGCATCCAATTCCTGCTTCACGTCGCGCTCACGTCTAGAATGTGTAGGCCTCGAATCATCTGCTTAGGGAGCATCTTCAACTTCTTACTCCATCAGTAAACAGAAGGCCGCCATTAGTATGGCGCATATACAAGGAGGCTAGAAGTACTATACTTCGTTTCAGCTTGGGTCCAGACGCAGCCAATGCTACAAGCGCGAGCTCCGGGCTTCCAGCGTCCCTGCCAAGCACGCGCGCTCGTGCAGTACAGGCACTGTTCAGGGCCACACGCTCGTGCTTGTAGCATCGGCTGCGTCTGGACCCAAGCTGAAACGAACTATAGGAGAGGGCACGTTGCAATATTGGTGAAGCCTAGTCATAAAAAGTTTAAACGATGTTGTGGCCAACGTGACCGTAGATCTCGCTGGCAATTGGTGCGCGTGACATGTCACGTGTGAGATGGATGGTTGATTGTAGAAGGACTCCTTGCAGGCTTGCGCGCTCCGTCCGGTAGGTTTTATCAGATCGAAGGCTTGACTGTGGTGTATTCTAGTACACCACAGCGAGACGAAGACTAGCTACGGTCACGTGATGTGGTCACGTTGGCGTGATAAGTGAGATAGAGTAAGAAGGAAAATGAGAAAGAGGCGAGGCGTCAAGGAAGCATGGCTTGTGGAGGCTACGCGGCTGGCGTCATGCCCTCTCCTACCCTTCTATCCTCCTTGCGCATATACCACTTTTCAGATGATGACGATAGTGATCAAAGTGGCCAGACTGAATTCCGGAAAGGGTCTATTTTTTTCGAACCTTGTTCCAACTTCGGAGTCAGATGGAAATAAGAATAATTTCTCATTATACTTCGTTTCACCTTATCTTGTACCGCAGCGAAGGCTAGAGGCGCGAGCTCATAGCGTTGGCAGCTGCCCTTGGTGCACGAGAGCGTGTGCCGCCGAGATGTGCTTTAGAGCAAGGGGCTCGTGCTTGTAGCCTTTCCTGCGGTACAACAAAAGCTGAAACAGAGTATAGCTGCTGCCGGCCCACTTTTTCCACACTGGCGCAGCCATCTTGAATGTCGTCACTTCTGGTATGCTTGAAAATATTTTCTTAATTTCACCACGCCACTGGAAGGTGTACACAAAAAATGCGTAATTATCACACATTCTTGTTTTTCTCCATAATTATATTTTCGTCATATTCAGGTTGAAATGCTTTTTTTTCCCCGCACACCACATACGGAACCCACGGGACTGAGATGGAAAGGAAACGCAAATCGTCTTCTTCTGGCCGGAGAATAGGGTTTAATCTCGCTGATCATTCGCGCGTGTTCTCCCGTCAAGGAAACCACAGATGAAGCGACGCGCTCGCGCCAGTAGCTTTGGAGCGTTGCATGGACCGTTCCAAAAACGTTCCCCTGGCCGGCACCATATCAGTGCTTGTGCGTATGGCGCGTGATTTGCTCTATTTGTAAAGCAACGAACATGCGCCTTCTGGGCTGATGAGAACGCACAATGGGCTGTGGATTTGTACATTTTGAATAGTCTATCACGCCGTGGCACAAACACACCGGTAGCGCTAGACCTGCATGCGCAGCTGCCAGGAACTCGTTTCTTCCGGAAAAAGATAATAGACCTATTGCTCTATTACCCAAGCATCAAGGAGAATGCAGGGATTGGTGTTCCACGCGCCGCACGTGCTGGCCTCAGGAGTAGTAAATTTTCTAAAGCAAATACCTAAAACAAATGGCCTCTTGCACGCGCGTTTGTCAATGCTTTCTTTTGGTTATTTACTTCGAATATTTTATACAGGAATGGCGTGCGCGTGTGGCGCGTGGAACACCAATCCCTGCATTCTCCTTGATGCTTGGGTAAGACAGCAAATGGTCTATTGCCCTCTACGAGGAATTTACGAGGAATAGGTTACAATTTAATCAAGGGGGAACTTCCTTTAAAAAAAAAAACCGGAAAAGACGCAATTCTTTTTGAACTATTTGGTTTGGACACGCCTGTCAAAAAATAAATTTTGCGCGACAAAAAAAAATTGAGCAATATTGACGGCGAGAGATTTATTTGAAATTCAGCGCGCAAAATCTATGACGACACGATTCATTCTGGAATGACCATCTCGGTCGTTCGCTCTTTCCACCTAAACGTAAAGGCGAAGCCAATCCGCCTCTCATCCACGCGCTCGAAATGCCGAAAGAAAAATCAGGTGGAAAGAAGGTGACCACCGACTAAATCACGTCTGGCTCCGTTAATATTGCTGTAATTTGTTTTTGTTTTTTCGCGTAGAATTAATTTTTTGACACGCGTGTCCCAACAAAACTGCTAAAAAATATTTTAATTAGCTTTTTAAGGCACCGGCGCTGTAATAGCAGCAGCGTATTTTATTACTTCTTACCAAGCACTTTGTCCGTGTGCCTCTGCTCATCCTTCAGAGTCGGGAGGAGAACTTGGTTGGAATAGCACCTGTTTCTCTCCTCTCTGAATGAGCACAGAGCACG
This sequence comes from Ixodes ricinus, assembly GCA_037355805.1. NCBI lineage: Eukaryota > Metazoa > Arthropoda > Arachnida > Ixodida > Ixodidae > Ixodes > Ixodes ricinus. The sequence continues at coordinate 74,870 of JAZHYW010006018.1, read as the reverse complement.
AGCGCCACCAAAACGACCACCAAAGAGCCGGGCACTGCACTGCGTACGGGCAGTGTAGGCTTTGAAGCATAAAGCCACTACGCACATTTCTGTTTCAACGCAGTGCGTTCTGTAGCGGCGAGCGGACGCGTTGCGTCACAAAGAGCGGTTGCTCCAAGCTTATACACACAGATGCGTTGACACGCAGTCATCCGCTGTCTAGAGCCAATCAAAACGAGCTACCCTCGCTAGCGGCTCACCATTAGTAAGCGAAATCCATGGCAACTTGGCGGCGCCCAGCGATAGTGTCGAAGTGTTCGATCTTGGGACAGTCCCGCTGGCTTCCCCGATATCTTGTCACTATTGACCCAGCGTAGCCTTGGAAAAAGTAGTCCCCACCGCTCCCCAAAACGAAAAAGCAAATTATGTGAGCGGAAAATCGGATACGCATCGTCGAGTGGTGCGAGCGAACACGTGACACTCCTCTCTTTTCTCAGCCTCTGATTGGTCGAAAGAACGGCAACGCATAAGACAGTTGATCGAGTCTCTATTCTCTTGCGTCAAGCTACCGAGCGTTGCGGGACGGCGCATTTCGTACCGCACGCGACCGCTCCTGGCCGCAAAGACGCCGCAACGCACTCAAACGCGTTCAAAAGCGAACGTGCGTATGGGCTTTTACGGACAAATCTTGTTACGGAGCAAATAGGTTGTCAATCGCATTGAGATAGCACAACATAAACATATTTTTAATCTAGGGGTTAGTGCCCCTCCCGTAAGTAACCACATTTAAGCGGGAAGCATGCGGCACATCAGCTGCACGTTTGTGGCTAATATCTAAAGTAAGCAGGCTAAGATTGGGACGTTTAAATCTCAGAATGCCGAATGTAATAAGAGGGACCTGAAATAACCATAATAATCAAAATGTCACTAACAGCCACTAAGAAATCCATAGACGTATCAAACCTCCAATTTGCGGACTGCTGTTTTATTAGTTTGCCTCTGTCAAGTTGTTGTTCGCAGTGATATATAAACATAGTGATATCGAAACACGCGTTTATATGAACATCACAGAAACGGCAACTGGAATAAGGGGAAAAGAATCGTACTACCGAGCGAGCTGCAGCTGTGCGCGGCTGTACATGTAGCTAGTTACCCGGCGCTTGAACGCTTCTTATTTTCCAACTGCTAGATGCTTCGGAAAACCGGATATTCACCAGGCATGGAATAACGCTATGAATCCCGCTTCAAGCACTGCTCCATCAACGCTACGGTACCGGTCGCTCAAACATCGTTCTGACGACTCGACGAAGGAAGAACATTTGAACTTTGAAGATTCTACAACTCATGCCTCATGCAAGATTTTGAGTCAGTTGAGCTCATCGCCAAAGCAGATATGATGCCAAAAGTGGGAAGGTATTGGAGGTAAGAACATCCTATGTTTTCTTTGAGACTATTTATATTTTGTGTGGTTTCCTTTAGAAAAAGTAATACATACCCGTGCGTAAAATGACTAAGATGCAAGAACACCTAATTTTTCAATCGAAATCACTTTAGCAAATGTAGCTCTAGTACTTTTTCTTACTAAATGTTTCGTTTATTACCATCTATATCCACAATATCTTGGCGCGCGACTTTTCCAGTACGCAAACGCAATCAATCTCGTTAATATTTGTTACCTGTTATTTCTGCTTCTGCGAAAGAAATTGCATTTGTTGATCAAAGCGAGGACGCATTTCGAGTTCGCCTTTTTCAATCGTACCGAAACGTGGCTCGAACGGTGGGAGATAAAACAAAAGTCCTGAGAACTTCCCACTGTCCGTCATTTCGCCATCGTCTACTCTCGCATGCTGCGACCGCAAGACGCCACCGTGGAAGCGGTACAGTAGAGTTCATCATGCCTAGCCACGGTCCATTAAGAGCTCGTTTAGGCATCTCTCAATGCGCACATAAAAACGTCTCAAACAACAGAACGATAAAAACAAGGGAGCACACAAATATGCTGCAGTTCTTTCCGCTTTCTTCCTTTTCTTGTTTTTTAGCATAATCTCCTCGAGCAAGGTGGGGCACCAACATGACACCCAATCAAAACGCGACAGAAGATGTTTACTTATGCAACCCAGGTGCGCTGTTCAAAAGACGAGAGTTGAAGGTCTTACGAAGCAAATGACGGGGCAATACATAGTCAAAACGAATGCTATGGGAAACTCCGATGACTTCCAGCCAAGCGGCTCACAAATTATGACCTATATTAAAATCGTGGGAGGAATCACAACGTTTGCTGCACGTCACAAAGCGGTATGCCACATTTGCTCTGGAAAGCATCTTTAGTCCGTATCAACACGCCAAGACAACAAATCAACCAGGTCAAACAAAAATCACCGTCATCGACATCAATATATTTCCTAAGATTATATTTTTTTTGCTCAAAAATAAGTTACACACTCCCAAATGCTTAGACTCCACCCTACTTGAACACAAGCGTTCAGAACAACATTTCAAAGTTTTATAGCTCGCCACTCTTTTAATCAAAAGTTATGAGCGATTTTTTGAGACCGACACCATTATTTTGGTAACCGACACCATTATTCTAAACGCATTGATGAGCTCCGAAGGCCGCCATTGTTCGATAAAAATTCAGACAGTCACGTATTCGTAGTGAGTAAGACAACGACAAGCTCTGAAACTTTGGTATCCTTTCCGAAACCCTGGAGATATGTTGGGGCGGACTCTTAGAATTCGGCGATGCGTATTTATTTTAATCTTTTTTAGTACCCACACTATATTTTCGTAATTTAACAGTGTGTGTGTGTGTGGGGGGGGGGGGATACGCACATAAACAAAAAAAAACAGCAAATAAATGGATAAAAGACAGAAAGCAAATGAACATCTCGGCACATCCACAGCCCACATCAGATTTCGCGTCAATGAATGCACCCCATAATACTTCGCGACATTGCAAAAAATAAATATTACATGAAAACCAAGCCCTCTAGGTACGACTAGGTTTGCAGGAAAAATACACAAAAATAATTATAATATACTTTGATAATAAAACTTCTACCTGGGATCTATATTTTACACAGTCTTATCAATCAAGTGAGCCTGCCGTTTCTAATGCAGTACAAAGGGCATCGTTTCATATAACTTAGACAACCGTACCAGATAATTTGAGCCACTTGCACAGTTTTTGTTTCCTTTAAAAATTATCTCTTAAATGTCGCAGTTTGCTCCTACATTCACGCACTTTTTGTATATGATCCACACGCCCGTATATGTGATACGGGGAAAAGGTATGTTTCTCGGGGGATGCCAATCTGGAAGTGAAATATACTGTGAAAAAATTGAAACTGAATCTTTTTCTGTGGAATTCCACTGTATTCCAATTGAACATTTGTGCTGAGCGCGAGGCACTAAACTTTTTATTTTCTAAAGAATTTTCTAGAATATACTGTGGTTTTACTGAGCGGATGCGGCCGCCTCGTGTCACTCGGTGTTTCGTGTTAGCCAGCGGATGCCGCGCTGAGGCAGGGTCAAAGGCCTGATCGGATCGACTAACGATGACGTGATATTCGAGAAAGATGACGGCCTGTTGTCAGGCGCCCGGGTAGATAATATTGACGGACGACGAATTAAAGAAAGAGGCTTTTGGTTGGTCTCTGGTATCGGAGCGTGAATCTGCCCAGCGTCGTTTGCCTGCGAGGGGGCCCAACGCCAAGCATACCTAGCCGCAAGTTTCTGAACTTCTTTCTATTTTATGCAGGCATACTCTAATAACGGTATCACGCTCGGTTGATATAATAGTTCCCGCCTAACTTGAGGAATGTTAGGAGTGTTTCGGTGCAAGGAAGCCCAACGTTTTGAAGCTCTTAATACGGTATAAGCTACATGCCGATCCTAGCTCACCGAGGATGTCAGGTAAACAGATAAGTACTTACAATGTGAAACTATTTTTAAACGTGTGTAACTGATATTGTAATAATAGCTGGGGGTTGCTTTTTATTTCTAGAAAATATCATGCACACGGTTTATCTAGATCAAATTCGTCCGCCATTTTTCGCACCATGCATTAAAATATCCATTTTTATTCTCAAATTGTTACTATCACATGGTACTTATATATATATTATGCAATCTTCTGCAACATTATCATTTATGAAATGACGAAATCATTTATGTCATCTAAAAATTCCATTTACTACAACATACTGGCATCTTTCTTGCACATATTCGAAAATCCGGGAGATAAATTGAAAATTAATCATAAAATTCAATAACTTTTTAGCAGTGTCTTATGAGGCACCACACCAAGCACTTTACAAAAGTCTAAGAAAACACAGTATACAATTTTACGGTTATCCACTGCCTCACACAAATTGTGACTAAGCGCGGTTACCTGCATGATGCAAGACAACTTCCTACGGAAGCCATTTAGTTTCAGATTTAACAATGAATGAACATTCATACGTTTAACATAGATGTGTTCAAATTGTGTTACAAAATTATACAAAATACTAAATTCATTTAAATATCAGGGAAATGTAAGACGTTCTTCTGAAACTCAGATTTATGAACTGATACGGCAGAAGCAATATTCCAATCATCTGGTAGAGAATAATTCTTAAGTGAATTTTCGAAAATAATTTTCACATATGGGGAAACTGAACGACACAGCATTTTAGCAATGCTGTCGGCAGGCAAGCTGAGCAAGCAGCCATTGAAATAGTATAAGTGTTCTAATAACTCAGGCCTTCCATCTATATTGAACACTATATTTTTTATAAGAAAGGTTCCAACTAGAACACAGCTGGCTGCGCTGTTATTTTAATGCCCGATGAAAACGCAACGAATAGTTCAAACTTTCTGCCTTTTGAGATCGTCATTGATTAGAATGTCACATCTCACGCAAGACAGTATAGATACGTTATCCTTTTTATTTAGTTCAATATATTTCGAAGGCTATTTATGGTTTTCTTTCACTTTAGACTGAAAGGTGTCAAAGAATATAAATTTTGCTTTCGCTATCTCGATGTTTTGCTGACTGGTTTTCACTTTCAGTTTTATGACATTCGCAGGTGACGGACTGTTTTTAAAAGCGCGATAGATTCTTTGAGTTCGCTGCATCAACCTTCATAGCTTTATTTTAAACCATGGCTCACTCTTGTTATGTCTTTTGGTGAAAATCACAAAACACAAAACTGTCCTGCAATTTCAGAACGTTTCTCTTAAAAAGTGCCCAGAGTTTAGTTAAACGATAGGACGCTCTGCAAGTGTATAAAAAAGACAAAAATATGCATCCAGTGCAAAATTGATTTTAGGAATGTTAGCGTTTTTGTACATAAATATCTGTCGACTTGCACTATCACATATTTTTACGTGTTCCAAATTCATTTCACAAGGAACAGCACTGTGATCACTAATTTCCGGCATTACTAAAGTAGACTTCAACAGATGTGGCTCATTTGTAAGGAAAAGTTCAAGAACATGGCCCTTGTTTGTGGGTTCTAACACGGTTTGAGTCAGCGCGAACAAATTCACAAACTTTTCCAATACTCCAGTTAGTCCACCGGTTGCCCCAGAAAAGACATATTGTTGGTACCAGTTTAGATATTAGAATTTTAAATCACCTCCTATAATCATACTAACAGATTTAATTGTTTCGGCCATAAAAGTGAATTTTGATAATGCACCAACATAACTTGTTTGGTGACCAATAAAAAGAACATACCATTTCGGTTTTAGCATGGCCAAGTGTCAACTCGCACCATACCGCTTCTGACGAGCCCTAATCAACTTCAATTCTGCTCGAAAAATGCGCTAGACTACGATGGTTGAAACATCCCTGCCATGCCTATTTCTATCTTTCCTGTAGCATATAAAGTAATCGAAAAGCACCTCACGATACGTTACCTTTTCAGCTAGCTTTGATGCTGTGCCAATAACAATCGATGTTTTGATCGTATCCATGAGGCTAGAAAAATCATGAATCATAGTTTTAATAGTACGAGAGTTATTTACAACAAATGAGATGGCGATGGGCGAGTCACAGCAGGGCCACTTCGACTGCACTACCTAACTGATATTGTCATCATGAATATTCAATACGTCATTTAGGTAAGGAGAGTGATTCCTCAGGTCAACCCGCGTATCTTCATTCTTATGACTCTTAGCAAACGAAAAAATGACGCTTTTTGTTACGTTTTGCTTCAGACAAATCTTCAAATATACTAAAACCGGACGCCTCATTTTTTTTTCGCGTTCCCTAGAACCGTTTGTTTCTAATGAAAAGACGCAAAGCTCGCAATCAGCAGGTGTTGATTTTTGTCCGGCCAGACTTTTCCTATACTTTGAGTCCTTTCAATTGTTTTCGGTGTTACGCAGAGTCTTGTTTCACAGGGCTTTACGATGAAAGAAAGACTGCAATTTTTATTCGAAGACACCTTGTGGTGGAGGTAGAACACGACGCCTGCGCTAGTCCACCCCCACAACATATGCATTCGCAAAATGCGTCATAATACACATGTTTGAAAAAAAAACAAAAAAAACGTAGACAACGGACGCAGAAGGCGACAAACGTCACAATGTCTGGTTTACATGGTGCCATTTTGCATACAAGTTTGCATTGAGACGTCGTTTGAGCGGCAACAAAATAATAATAATAATACTATTTATTGCCTCGGGAGAGCCGCTGCACCGTAGAAAGGCAACAGCTGCTACCGTTGAGGACCACGGTGCCGCATCAAGTGATGGTGATTATGTAATGATGAAAAATGAAATTGAGGGTGGTCATGAGATAATATGGACAGGGGGAGGACGACGCGGTCTTCTCAACATCCCAAGCGCCGTTGCTCGAAGGTTCGGAAAATGTTCAAGCGACTCGGCCATCGAGTTGAGGTGACCTCCTGCGGGCTGTTTAATAAACGTATCCGATGGTAAATCCCTTGTGGTTTGGTGGTGTCATCACTTACTTCAGTGTAGGCAGCAGGCTGCTGGAGGTGACCCAGTGTTAGTACACGGATAACGTTCCAAGGCATTCGCGTCTAGGGTTCAAACCTAGAGCTGCAGCCACCCAGTGCAGGATCTTGATAGCGTAGTGGAAGTTGCAACACTCAATGTCGCAGCTGCAAAATCGTAAGAAAATTCGCATCATGTAAATAACGCATAAGGCGTGTACATGAAGCAGATGTCATCTGCAAACGGCTTGTATTCATAAATGAAAAGTCATTTCGATTGGCTTCGTTAACACTCACAAAAGTAAACCAGCTCAATGAGCCTCACGATGTGTTGAATTACTCGTCACAAAACGACAGCATCCAAGCATGTGATCGTTTAAAATCAAAGTTCAATTAGGGGCTCGTAATGTCTTTGGCGAACGCAATGACTAGAGTTTGGTAACTAGTGTTTAACTATAAAATTCAGCCAAAACAAAATACCAGCGCAGCATACAGGTACAAGGTTACCGCCAACATTTATCATGTCAATGATATTTCATTTCATTTCATTTCATTTAATATTCCCTCAGGGCCCGAAGGCATTACAGAGGGGAGTGGGCGGTTAACACATAAAAGTAACATGGTTGAGTGAAGCAAAACAAAAACACAAAAAACACGCGATACGCAACATCTGTTAAAAAGTTGGTAATAACATTTTTTTAAATCAACAGTGTTAGTTATCGAGACCATATGTGCGGGAAGACGATTCCAATCAATGGAGGTCTGGGGTAGAAAAGAGGCATTAAACGTGGAGGTGCTGCAATGGGGAATCCCTACCTTTAGGTCATGGTCTACACGTGATGATATGTACGATATGGTTCTAAGAACAATGCTTGACGAAGAGCGGGGTTAGAGTAATACATCTTGTGAAATAAACATACACAAGATATTTTTCTTGGGAAAGAGAGATCATGCAAGGAGAGGGACGATTTCATGGAAGTTACACTGGCTGTACGATGACAGTTCGAAAGTATGAAACGGGCAGAACGATTCTGAATAGATTCGACAGCTGATGCAAGACTGACACCGGGGCTCCAGATAGAAGCTGCATATTCAAGTTTAGGACGAACTAGGGTTTTATAGAGGAGACATTTTAACGAAAGGGGAGCAAGCGAAAGGTTACGTTTGAGATAGCCCAAAAGTCGATTTGCGTTGTTAGTGACATATTGGACGTGGATATTCCAGGAGAGGTCGTTGGTTATGTGAATGCCGAGATATTTATAGGAGGACACAGAAACTAGAGTAGAATTGTTGGTAGAGTAGGAAGGACAAGGGTTGTTATGACGAGATACTCTCATAGATGCACATTTAGTGATGTTAAGCTCCATGAGCTATTCTTTGCACCATTTGCAGATGGTGTTAATATCAACCTGAAGGGCAGAAATGTCAGAGTCGTTAACTATATCTTTATAAATTACACAATCGTCGGCGAATAGACGAATAGAGGAAGAAACATGCACAGGAAGGTCATTGATATAAATCAGAAATAAGAGTGGTCCGAATACGGAGCCCTGAGGGACACCGGAGTTAACAGGTGAGGGCGAAGAATTAGTGTCATTAGTTCGAACAAATTGGAAGCGATTCGTTCGTTAGGAATGATTTTATCCATGTGAGGACATTGGTATCTATGTTAAGGTAACTAAGTTTATGAAGAAGCAGATGGTGAGAAACCTTGCCAAAAGCTTTTGAAAAATCCAGGAATATGCAGTCAGTCGTAGAACCCCGGTCTAGAGTGAGGTGAAGATGATGAGTTAATGTTAGTAGTTGGGTATTACAGGAATAAAATTTTGAAAACTATGTTGAGCTGTGTTAAAAAAAGAGTTGGAGTCGAGAAAATTAACAAGATGTAAATATATTACATGTTCAAGAATTTTGCAAGGGATGCTCGTTAGAGAGATTGGTCGGAAATTAATAGGATTATGTTTATTGCCGCCTTTATGAATTGGAATCACCTTTCCCACCTTCCAGTCACTGGGTATTATTCCTTGTTCGAGAGACTGAAAAAAAAGATAGGATAGAATAATGCTTGAATACGTTTTAGTGCTCTTTAGAAACTTAACAGTTACATTGACGATGCCGGCTGCTGAAGAGGTTTTGAGATTTTTAATTATGTTAGCAATCCCTTCAGATTCTATAATGAGAGGATACATTGGCAAAAAGTTACAAACTGGAGCGGCGGTAAAGTTGGCGGTAACAGGGCACGAAAACGCTTTGACGAAAACATCATTTAAAACAAAAAAACACTGTTCATTTGGTACATCTTCTCCGTCAGCCATTCTAAGCGCAACATCGGAGCATTCAGTGGGGTTAACGACTTTCCAAAATTGACGGGGGTTGTTTATTAGCATAGATGGTAACAGAATATTAAAAAATGAGCTTCTTGCCTCTTCAACAGCATTTTTGTACACGCCGGCAGCTAGATGGTACGCTGCCCAACGCTGTACGTCATCCTTCAGCTTGGCAGCACGAAACAAACGCTTCTTTTTATTTGAGAGTCTTTTCAGAGTCACGGTATACCATGGCGATTCAGGTGACGACGTTATGCTGCGACGAGGTACGTGTGCCTTCATCAGTGATTCCACCTTATCTTTAAATAAACGCATGTTGTCTGCGACTGAGCGCTCGGCGAAACAGTGCATATACCGATCTAGAAAGAGACTAATTTCGTTGTTAATCACATCAAAGTCCGCTCTAGCATAATCGTGTAATTGCTTTAATTGTTTTGATTTCCGGGAACTGGGAATGTTTAACATAAAATGCAACAAGGAATGATCACTAATGCCAGGCATGTAAGTCAACGAAGTGATAAGCTCGGGCGATGTTGTTAATACGAGGTCACGAAGGAACAGGCGTGGAAACAAAAAATAACGTGAGGGAAACTGAAAATTTTAATGGGGCGAACTTGTGCCCAAAAATAAAAAGCAAACAGAAGATAACAGCAAAGCGTCGCGGACGTCGAAGTCGGCGTAACAGCAGAGTTGAACGCTGTGGCTGAGACTGACTGCAGATCGCCACGCAGAGCACCTTATGTACGCGCGTTGGCTTCTGGAACAATCGGCCTAGAACGTTCGGCGACTAGAACATTCGGAACTCGAACAGTCGAGAATGTTCTCGAACTCACGAGAACGCAATGTTGAAAGAATAAATAAAAAACATTCCACCGACTGGAATCGAACCTTGACTTTCCGCGCGACAGTCAAGCGCGGTAACCACTCGGCCACGCACGCGGTCGCTCGCCGATTCGCGTGGCATTACTCCCCCTTTAAAAAGGCATCGTCTTGATGCCATGTGAAAGGCAAAAAAACAAAGCAAGACAAAGGAAAAAATGGGAAAATACGGAGGCTGGCAAAACATAACCCTACCAAGTGATTCACAAGATCACAGTTCGCAGTCTTATCGCACGTGTACGGCTTGAGGCGGACGACGTGGACGACTTCCGGTCGTGGAGGGCGTCGTGATGAAGTCCGTGTTCCGTCGGACATCACCTCGTAGTTCAGATCCCCGAGTCGACGAAGTACTTTGTAGGGTCCGAAGTAGCGCTTTAGGAATTTCTCAGTTAGACCGCGACGTCGTATCGGGGTCCAAACCCACACACGGTCTCCGGGCTTGAAGCGAACGTCGATCTGGCAAAGGTTGTACCGGGTAGCGTCGACACGCTGTTCATCTTCCATTCGGATTCGCACGAGCTGGCGAACTTCTTCGGCTCGTTGAGCAACCACCTGGTAGTCGGGGATGCCATCGTCAGCTGGTTCGTGGGGTGGCATCGCGTCGAGCATGATCGTTAGTTTTCTGCCATGCACCAGCTGAAACGGGGTTACTCCTGTGGGCTGTTGCACCGCTATGCTGTAAGCAAACGTGACGTAGGGTAACACCTCTTCCCATGTCTTTTGCTGTACGTCGACATACATGGCGATCATGTCGGCGATAGTTTTGTTTAGCCGTTCTGTTAGTCCATTTGTCTGCGGATGATGCGCAGTGGTTCGACGGTGACCGGTGCCACTGAGACGAAGGATCTCTTATTTTAGCTGGGCCAAAAACGATGATCCACGGTCTGTAATAAGGACTTCGGGTGCGCCGTGCCGGAGGACAATGAACTCAATGAAAAACTTGGCGACTTCAACAGCCGTACTTGATGGAAGGGCTTTCGTCTCGGCGTACCGTGTGAGATAATCCGTGGTGATGATTATCCAGTGGTTTCCTGACGTTGACGGCGAGAAAGGGCCAAGTAAATCCATTCCAATCTGCTGAAACGGCGCGGACGGGGGCGAGATCCAGTGCAGAAGTCCTGACGGCTTTGTCGGCGGTTTCTTGTGTCGCTGACACTTGTGGCATGATCGAGTGTAGAGGTGAACGGTCTTCGGTTGCTTCGGCCAGTAGTAGTTTTCTCAAATCCCGGCGAGCGTCCTGCTGTCGCCAAGGTGTCCAGCCGTTGGGTCGTCATGGCATCCTTGGAAGATTTCTTCACGAAGACTGGAAGGAATAACCAACAGCGATGCTGTGTGATTCTTGATGAAGTTCTCTTTGCACAGAACCCCTTACCGTATGGAGAAGGTAGGCAGGAATCGTAAGAAAGCACGGGGAACCGCACTCGCTTATCTCTCTAGCTGCTCGATGAGCGCTAGCAGTTCAGGGTCGTCACGTTGGAGTGCTGCCATGTCGCTGACATCCAGAGCCCCGAGGAAACACTCATTGTGGTTGTCTTCGATACAGGCATGAGAGGCCTTGAATGGCGCCCTTGACAGGCAGTCGGCGTCATTGTGCTTCCTGCCGGACTGGTACACCTCGGTCATGTCGAATTCCTGCAGTCGTAGGCTCCACTGGGCAAGGCGTCCGGAGCGGTCCTTCAGATTCGCGAGCCAGCGTAGTGAGTGGTGGTACGTGACGACGCAAAAAGGACTTATATACATATATGGGCGGAACTTCGACAGCAAGGCACTCCTTTTCAGTCGTTGACTACTTCGTCTCCGCCTGTAACAGCGTCCGACTCGCTTACGCGATGACTCGCTCTGCCCCGTCTTGCATTTGGACTAGTACCGCGCAAAGTCCGGTGTTACTAGCGTCCGTGTGAATCTCTGTTTCAGCGAACTGGTCAAAATGGCCAAGAATTGGGGGCGTCTGGAGTCTTCGTTTGAGCTCATCGAATGATCGTTGGTGCTCTTCTGCCCATTCAAACTTCAGGGTGTCCTTAGTGAGGTTCGTCAGCGGTGCTGACAGCTTGGAGAAATCCCGAAGAAATCGTCTGCAGTAGGCACAGAGTCCTAGGAATCTTCTCACGTCCTTGTTGACTGACGGCGGCGTAAATGCAGCTACGGCGCGAGTCTTCTCGGGGTCAAGGAGAACACCTTTGCTGTTCATGACGTGGCTGAAGAACTTAAGTTCAACATAGGCGAGTCGACACTTTGTTGGCTTGAGTAACAGGGCGGCGGTCTTGATGAATTGAAGCACGGCTCGAAGTCGACTCAAGTGTGCGTCGAAATCCCGTGAAAATACCAAGACATCATCCAGGTAGACGAGGCAGCTCTGACATTTCAGATCTGCCAGCACGGTGTCCATGACACGCTGGAAGGTGACTGGTGCTGTACAAAGTCTGAGCGGCATCACTTTGAATTTGTTGAGTCCGTCGGGAGTGACGAAGGCGGTGTTCTCCCGGTCGCGTTCGTCGACTTCAATCTGCCAGTAACCACTCTTCAGGTTCATCGACGAAAAAGCGGCGGAACCGGTGGAACGATGGGTGCTCATTTCCCGCGGAGGACGTTAATTGTATTCTGATATTTATAGTTAACATTAACTTTGCACAAAAAGGACATCGTTGGAAAACGCGACTTTTCTGTTTTCCGTGGAGGCGTTGCCGCTAGTGGTGCTAAGAACGCTATCCGACCGTGGACAGCTTGGATTGCATAGAGCAGGGGTGGCCAGGCTGACCTGCCCGAGAGCTGCAAACAAAACCGCGAAACTTCGAAGAGCAGCAGGGGCCAAAATTTTTATAGAGCAACACACGAAACTCCAACTACTTTCAATCTATCCCTATTAAAAGTAGTTCAACTGTACGTGAGGTAGCAGTAGAACAGGGCTACCAGACCGCAACCTGTTTTTCGATTTAAACCGCGTTCCATATCACTTTTTGGGGAAGTCATCGTATGACCGGGAGGGAGGGGGGCAGTTAAGGGGGTGGGGAGGGAGAGAGCCGCGATCCGTACTTTAACATACGAAGAGCCGCAGGCGGTTCGCCAGCCGCAGCTAAGCCACTCTAAAGGCCGGTTCAGACACTTGCGTTTGAGTGCGTTTGACTGCGTTGCGGCGAGAACCGAAAGCGAGTCACCGGCACATCTGTGCTTCGTATGACGCGTGGAATCCAATTCAAGGAATCTTCTTGGCACGCGACATAAGAAGCAGGGATGTCCTGGTGTCTCGTTGCCGCAACGCAGTCAAACCCAGTCAAACGCAACTGTGTGAACCGGGCTTAACCGTGGTGAGCGTCTGCTATTTAATTGAGGACGCCCTAGATTTCTATTGTAGTACGCTGGATCTCGTATCGAGGCTTGTTTTGCTGGGGTCAAGTGGCACCATCGGCAGCCATCACTTGACACCAGCCAATGAATGGGACTCCATGGGAATAACGAGAAAAAGTTGACGTTTCCCCCGTTTCGAAGTTGTTCGGCACTGAAACGTTTCGGCTGCTTTTCGCGAATCCTGTCAAATAGCTTTTGAACAAATAATTAAAACTGACAACCCTCACATTTCTTATAAATAATATTTTTTTGTGGCCAAGAGTGACACCGCTTGGTGAAAAATGTAGTGCAGCTCAATAAGAGTTACCTAGAGTTACCACGGAGAGGGTGGCGGTTCCGATGAGTTGGGTTGAGCAGACGACAAGCTTTAAGGCTTTGTTACGCGAAATTCGCCACTCCCGAAAAGACGCTGTTAACGTGAAACGTTTTCGAGATTCATCAACTTCTGGACTTCCCCAAGGACGGACTCAATGACGGCAAGTTTCTTTGCTTACTTCATGACGAGAGCAAGCTTGCCAGCTCAGGTGTGGGTGCTCCTGCACGTTCCAATCTTCAATGGGCGTTCGAACGCTTGACAAATACCAATTCCATCTCCAAACACCCGATATATAATTATCAAAGCAGATCATAAAATACTCGCCTTTGAGCATCACGTAGAAGCTCCAATATTCCTACTTTTGCGTGTTTCTCCCATAAACTCGCGTGTATTGCCTGGCGTCAAGCAATGGCCGCCGGTGGTTCCACCGACTGGCTTCCGGTCCGCGATCCAGCCTAATACAATAGAGATCAGTGGCGGACGCCTTCCGCACCGACTGGTAGAATGTGCACATGCTCCGCGTGTTTACTTGGAAAGGAGGAAATCAGGTGGAAAGGCAGCGACGCTCGCAAGCGATCGTTGCGTTCGTCACCTCTTATACACCTTTCAATAAAGCGCTATGTGGGCCCGTTCATTCCCGTGTTTGTGTGTTATGAACGCGCATTTTCTTGCTAGCCACAATGGAGAGCGAGCGCTGGCTGGACTGTGATTTTGCACGTGTGGACTGTGATTCTCGTAAACAGTGCTAATGCGGCCAAAGTACAAGACGCGCGCCTTTCCCACTTTCAACGCCTATCAAAGCTCTGCGCGCGCTCTCCTCCACCCCTTGGGGAAATATTTACGAGTCTTCAGACGCTCAGCCCAGCAAGCGCTCGTTCGTCGCTTCGGAAAGCCATAAAATCACGCGCCATACGCAATCTGAACACTAAAAAGGAAGCGGGCGGGAGCCCTTTTTTGGAAAGGGGATACCCCGTCAGACGGCGTTTTAAATATCCTTTTCACTAAGCTCCTTTACGTAAAATCGGCGAATCAGCGCACGCCGCAGAGCCAACGCGCGCGCGCCACAGAGCACCTGCGCACTCCACATCGCGAGCTGATTGGCCGATTTTTTAAAGGAGAGTAGTGAAAAGGATCTTTGTGAACGCCGTCTGACTACCGGCATAAACGATTTCAAGCGGGGCATGTAGCCACAGCCATGTCTCTGTTCGTGTGGGCAAGTGCGTGCATCTACAAGCTTGCCAAAGCTACGTTCACACGCACGCTGCTCATGATTGCACGCACGAGGAACGCGGCTTACAGACTACGTGACTCCGATTGAGCACTGAGAAAGTCGCTCTAGTAGAGGATCTCTATTTATCCGTACCCGCTCGCGTGCTGGCACAGGAAAGAACTGTTTCGAACACTTCATCTCTGGCTCTAGGCTCTTTAGTGGAGCTTGTCAATTGATATATCTATGAATGTTGGTTTTGCTGGTGCGGTAGTCACCTGAAAGAACTTAAGAACACACGCTCTCTCCACGTGTCCGATATCACGCGTAATCTATTATATTATACATCCTTTCCATAAAAGCGTCTGAGGGCGCATTCATTGCTGTTTTTGTGTGTTATGCACGAGCACTTTCTGGCTGGCCGCCATCGCGCGCGAGCACTGACTGGACTGTGCTTTTGCACATGTGCACTGTGATATTTGTAAACAGTGGAAACGTCATCGAGCTCCCGATCTTTTTGGGCCCATTTTACAAATCTAATATCGCGTATGTTTTCTTTTTTCTTTTGTAGGGGAAGAGGGGTGGCTTGTTTTGCTTGTGTCAAAATGCTGTCCCGTTTTCGCAGTCGTTGTCTGAACTATTAATGACGTTGATGATGACCTCGTAAAAACCGTGAATATCAGCATCGCACACTGCTATTTAATTTTGCCAAGTTACTAGGCACGAAAGGCAAGGAAAGTTAGGTTCTATGCTCGTACATATTCACGCAATACCGCGTGAGTCAAAAACATCGTTGGCACTTCGAAGGACCACATAATTAGACTGTCATCCCGTATGAAAATCTTATATCTGGGGCATATCCTGCCGTATCAAACATCATATGATTGTGCACGGCCTATATAAAGCCTCATTTGGCGTATATACAGCCTTATCTGGCGAATATAAAGACTTACCTGGAATACATGCAGCCTAGTCTTGAATATATATAGCCTTATATGGCATATATACAGCCAGACATGCTAAGCAATCCGTTACAAGTAACGGATTACCTCTAATCCGTTACTTTTTCTAATAATTTCGTAGTTGCCACGTTACTTTTTTCGGAAATAATTTTTAATGTAATTTCGTTGCAAAATATTAGTAACGAATTACTTTAATTACACGTTACCTTTTAAAAATATGAGCATAATACAGTAACTGGAGCAGAATGAGCAAAACACTCAGCAGCATAAAGAAAGCAAGTTCAACAAAATAGAAAACATCAGGAAGGGGAGAGTAGCCGAAAAGAAAACACGATTTTTTATATGACCGGTCACTAGAACCACTAGAAAAATTGGGAAGGTATGTACAGATATACGAAAGACAAAGCTCAATTAAGACAACGCAGAGTAGGAGCTCCTTTGCCTCCCATCGTGTTTTTATACTTCTCCCGGACAGGAGAAAGCTCTTCATGATTATTTTTTATTCTTTTACACCGTTTAACCCGTTTAAACTTCTTCGACGTCTCCCGCCACCTGCACAGACATCAAATGCGGGTCCGTACCCCCTCGATTCGCGGGTTCATATTTCGCGTAAGCGACGATGTAGCCTCGCGCGAGGGGGCTGACTTCTATCTGTATTTGATGTGCGCTACTGTATTAGAGCACGCTCTTAAGTCGCGGCTGAAAAGCGCCCGGTGCGTGGCTAAGAGCATCGTCTTCAAGAGTATGAACGACATTTCTCTTGGTTTACTTGCCTGGGCATGGTGGTCGAGTCCATTCCCTCACTTCACAGTCGACTGTCTCTTTATTTATTTATTTATTTATTCAATATGCCCTTCAGCTCCCAAAGACATTACAGAAAGAGGGGGAGGGGGTATATAGCGAGGGAAAAACAAACAACGAACTGTAGGTTTGTGACATAAAGCTTATTATGGTAAGAACAATAAGATTAGTAAGCTTAAAGTAAGCATCAACATAAAGGGGGAAGGGGGGGGGGGTTTAGGCGTTCTAAAGACTGCTGACAGAGAGAAAGGGAGAGGGCGCGCAAAAGTGGAGTGATTCTTCATTGTTTTGTGAGACCGATCGCCACCACTTCTCTTGCTCTCGACGCCCTCCCCTCCAATGGCCTCTACGAATATTGGTATGAAAGTGAGAACGGATGAACGATCGATAACAGGGAACCGCCACTTATTCTCTGACTGGTCGAGTTTTCGGTGATGGAGTGCCCTCCGTCTCCATGGCGATGTCTTAATGAGAAGTTGTAAATTGAGGGCTTTAAGGAGAACGGAAAGCTAGAGTTTGAGTGCATACCTGTGCTACTCCAAACAAAAACGCATATAGTCATCAGCGAGAACAACATATTTTAATCTACGGAAACACATCAAGTTAAGCTGGGGCACCTGAATTCTGAATAGGCCATTTGCTATATTACCCAAGCATCAAGGAGAATGCAGGATTGGTGTTCCACGCGCCACACGCGCACGCCTTACCCGTATAAAAGATTCGAAGTAAATAACCAAAATAAAGCGTTGACGAAGCGCGTGCAAGATGCCATTTGTTTTAGGTATTTGCTTTAGAAAAGTTACTACTGCTGAGGCCGGCACGTGCTGCGCGTGGAACACCAATCCCTACATTCTCCTTGATCCTTGATTACACCTACAATTACAATTTTATAAAAGTAGGTGACCGTTATCTTCAACGAGTAATCCGTTACTTTTGTGGAGTTTCTTTTAACCTCATTGTCCTAGAGTAAGACGCAAATCACAATTGTTATGGAAGGGTTTATTGCTGCCGCAACTCACACTTTTTGTGACCTTGAGAAACATCAGGCTCTCAGAAAGTCTCATCGGACATCTTGCGCTCGTTTCTACGTGAAGATGTCGTCCCCCGCACTAAACAACTTTTAATCCACCTTTTCCAAATAGGTGCTGTCACCTGGACCATCAAAGAGTAGTCGAAAAAACTACGCGTTGGCAAAAACAAAGCGTTGGCCCATTGAGGCGCTGTGTCCGGACTACAGCCGGACCAAACTTCGCTTTTCTCACGAGTTTAGATCATCCACTGCCTACTGAAGTTGATACAAAGAAGTCATCCCTCTCTCTATATATATATCTCTCTCGGCCAGAAGGAAGCAAAGAAAGAGTTATAGACAAAAAGAAAAGCCGCGCGCCGATCTGCTACACCAGATCGTGTGCACTTTGACTTTTTTATTTTGTTTTTTGGTTGGAAGGAAACGCTTTGAACTCGGGAGTGTGCCTAAGATTGTTTGCACGGAGATTCCGATTCTTTGTATCAGTTTGCTTCCCACTTCCTTACGGGCGAGCAAGCTGGCGGGTAACGAGTTGGAAACAACCAAACCTAAAAAAAATAAAAAAAGTAAAGATTTGAGTTGAGGTTTAAAGTGACGTGAAATAAAGCTTTGCGCATCTAAAGAATTTTAGCCCTTTCGTTCTTCAAGGTGCAGGTGACAGTGTGATTCCGGTAGAGCTTATTCTTATAGAAAAAATATATTACGATTTTTCGTCAATATTTAACTTTTCCGCAATTTTCGTCCCCGAATGAAGACAAACATGTAACGAATTACAATTATTAGCTTACAAAAAAAGTGACTAAATTACTTTATATTTACTTTCTCAAACATGTAATTATTCCCTTACAAAATTACTGCTAAATGTAAGGGATTACAAGTAATTTCGTTACTATAGTCCGTTGCAACCTAAGAACGAAGGGCGAGGTAAGACGGGCCGCGGAGGAGGAAGCAGACGGAAAGCTAAAGAGAGAAGGAGGTTTGCCCCTCTCTTCTCCAGCGTTCCGTCTGCTTCCTCATCCCAGGCCCGTGTTACCCTCGCCCTTCGTTCTTAGGTTGCAACGGACTATAGTAACGGATTCCGTACAAGTCTGGTCGTGGCATCACTACCACCACACCAACGAGTTCATAATTTTATTCTCACCAACGTTTTGTGCGTAGCGGCAGATATGGTGCACCAATTGATCTGTGGGACTAGAGGAAGTCTTATCGCCCGGTGACAAAACAAAATGCCATTGTGCTGTGTGTTTGTTTATACACCGACGCACATTTTACAAACAAGCCCGCGTTTGCTCACACTGGGAACAGGCAGTGCACACGCGCAGAAACAAGGTTCGCGCGATCAACGTCGCACGCGCAGCGACGACAGCAGCGCCACCGCACTGTCATGACCCTTATCAAAATATAATACGTGCGAAATCGTCCCTCACGTATTACAATTGTATTTAAAATAAACTTCCTTGTTACGAATGCATAAAAGTATGTAAAACACGCACTTACCAGTTCATTTATACTTCTATTAAAATACATTCCCAGAAATGCGCTTAAAATACTGTACCTAATGATATGTGTGTATCACACTTAGAGTAAGCTGTAATGAATATATGAGAAATCCCCAATGAAAAATGTGTTTCAGGCGTATATTTATAAATAGAAGTGCAATGCGAGAACAATACTATAGAGATATCGATAAAATACCTCTCAAGCGCGTTTAAAATACACTAACGAAATGCGTATACAATACGGATGGTACTTGTCGGCATTTTCGCATCGCGGGCCTTGTGCCTACACTCTTAGAAAAAGGGTCAGTATAGTTCTCCCTAAAGGGAGGAATGTTCCTGACGCATATGTTCCTTCAGAAAGGGAGAAACTTTCGTCCCTAAAAATGGGGATCAAAAGTTTATCTGTCGCCTGCATCTCACTATGGCGGATACGAATCGAGCAAATTGAGCTCAATAAGGCTTAACGAGAACACAAAGTTTATTGAACGGAGCGAGAGAAGCAGCAAATAAAAACGTAACACGAGCTTTCCGCGAACTGCATTCATTTCCGAAGCCGGCTTCCTCCTGCAGGTAAAGAAAATTACGTTTCGAAAGCATGCAGTCACTCAGTCAGTCTTCTCATCGTCAGCACTGCGATGTGAAACGGAAACAACCGGCACCCAGTTCGCGCACTTTATGTCTTACCTTTGCTGTTCCTCGAGCCACAATTCCTTTGTCAACCGTTGCGTCAACCGCACATCACGGAGGTGTGGTAAACCATTCGCCCGCAAAACCAAAAGCCGCTCTCAAAAAAAGCAAATCCGAAGCAGCCTCTTGGCTCATTTCAGCACGTTAGCAGGAAATTATGGCGTAACCGCGTAGCGTACAGGGAGGTTCATTCACTTGCCACCAGATGGCAGGGTCAAGCAGAGTAATCGCAAGTAGCTAGGCTAGGTGGCGCTAGGTACCGCGCAATTCATGTTCTAAAAAAATATTTTTATTTTTTCACGACACCATTGCGCTTCGGGAACCTCCATTATACGCACATGTAGACACATTAAGCATACTACAAGCATCAGCTGAACATTCATTGAGCGCATACACATGCATCGCACATACAAACATCAATACAACAGCACACTAACCTGATCAATACTGCCGAGTTCTCCGTTTCCGGCTTTTATACTGGTCGTTTTGAACGTAAGGAATTTCTCGGTGAATTCCTAAGCAATAAAAAATATTCCGACCATGTTGATTTTTTTTCAGCAATGTCATACATGTGAGAGTATTTTTAATGGCTCAGGGATGAATCTCTTATTAAAAAGAAAACGCTCGATCATGCCGTAATTATTTGAAAGCCAATAAATCAAGCCGCTCTAATACGGTTCCAAGCCATGAGTTTGTTTCCCCGCACGGCACTTCGTGGCCAGTATTTCTATTGTAGTGTTTGTTTTTCTATTTGTGCTGTTCGCGCAAGGCTGCAATTGCCGTCTTGAATTAATCTCCGTAGAGCGGATATTCACTCAGCTGGAAGTGATGCTTCACGGGCAGAGAAATCGCTTTTCGATAAACTTGAACGCAGTCAATACCGCCACTTGCGGCAGGTGTTAAGTGTACGAAGCTACGCCATGGCGAGCTCGAAAACTTCTAGCACTCATCCCAGCGCGCCGCGTGGAGGGCAGTTTCTCCAGGAAGTGTAGCATATTTAACCAGAAAAATAGAGGGTAGCTTTTTTTTCGATTTTACGTACTATTTTTTCTTAATGCTGAAATTCCACATTGTAAATATACGTGCTTTCCGTCATACTTCCATACTTTTCAGTCCTTTCCAAATAGCGCAATCGCTCTCGAGGAGGAGACAACCAACAGTCACATTGGCCACTGTACGATAGGAGCTTACTGTTCAAACCAGCGTTCCAACATGACTTTCCGCACGTGGACCGATTTCACCTAATCCCTCAAGTGTCTTAAACTCTTTAATGCAAAGCGGAATGTCAACCTGCGACACCCCGCCCCCTCCGATCACGGCCTCACCGGCGGCATCAATGCCCGACAGTTTACGTCATCTCATCTTGTTGTTACACCACTGATACGCGAACACATGGTCACATAGGCGTTAATTCCACTCTTCTGTTCACTACGCACAACACTTCCATCACGATGTTGCTGCTATATTGCTGACACGCAGAAATACAGAACCACGTTGAACGCCGGTTGGCACTCGGCACGGGAAAACAGAACCGAACTCAACACGGAAGGCACCCAGGCCGCCTGCAGGAAAACCTATCTGCCTAGGACGCAGTTCCTGCGATTTCCATAAAGTCGAAAACGTCGACACAGGGCCGCGTGGTTCCGCTACTGTAGCAAATGTATATCCACGTGGGTCCCGCAATCCAGAGACGGCCATCTTACCCAGTGTACGTAGCGCTGCTGGCACTGCTCCGGGACTTCGCTGTTTCTAGCGGCTTCGTTTGCTCGTTTGATAAAATTAGTGGTGAAAGCGTCAATGCAACCGAAATGTTCTGCACGCTTGAAGTAAAAGACGGAATTACAGGCGGCCTTCGCTGCCGCTGAAGCTCAATCAACTCAACAACATTTATCTAACAACGTGCGCGACGTGCTTAAAAAGTGCAACCGAAAGAAGATGAGTCGGGAGGGCGAAAGCTTTCTACCTTGCTGCCTGGGAGGGAGGAAAACGTCTCGTTCCTTCCTTCTTCTCGTTTCCGCTTGGAGGCGCGTCAGTAGAAGGGAGAAAGACGCGCCGTTGCTACATTTTTCCTCCATTTTTTCTTACAGTGTAGCTGTCACAATAGTGGAAACGAATGCGAAGTGCCGCGCGTCCCACGTGCCTCAAGTCGTACTGGAGTTCCCTGATTTAATGTTTACAGCACAGCTCTTACGCGCCCCTTTCCGGGTTGAGCGGCGTCGGTGTAACAGCCCGTTGCATTATGGAACATTTCCCCGCTAATTTTAGCGGAAAAGTTTGCGCGTTAAATTTAAAGAAACATTCCCCTACTTACTTTAGCGGGACATGGGAGGAAGGTAGGAGGAGGAGGAGGGGAGAGTTAGAATGGGGAGGGGGGCATACTCTCGCCTTCGTACTCTCCCTCTTTTTCCTCAAGAGCTACGCTCGAATTTCGCATTACAGAGATGTCTCAACGTCCTTCTTATATTTTATAAGGAGCTGGAGCACTTTCTAAATGGAACTCCATGTTTCTTTTCACTAAGTAACTTAATTAGAAAGCTTCGCTATTTTGCCATTGTGTATGTGTTTTGTTATCCCTGATGTTCACAGTGTCTGGCAGCTTGTTCACATAAAAGGTTCTATTTTCTCATAATCAAAATTTTAGAAATGGTTGCAAGTCTTCGCAGAAACACACGGTTTAAATTATCGGGTTAATCTTTGGATCACGTAACCCTCATAGCAATATCAAAACACTGAAATAATTTAAAGAAAAAGTAGCATTCATCTACAAGTAATACGGTAATTAAAAACAGTTAACTCACAGAGGCCTTTACTTCTTTATAAAACTTATCAGGAGAGGTTCGGGTGAGGAACCAGAGCGTTGGAGCTGAAGTCCGTCGGCATGCAATCATCCTGCGATTATCTGTCCCATGTCTTTCCACGTTACTGTAATTCGCCCGGGGATAGGAGAGGATGGAGAACGGGGGAAAGAATGCGGTAACGTGACGCGATCCCCTTCACGCGTGGAGCACTAGTTCCGCTTGGCTCTACAATGGAGAGGGAATATTGCACGTTTGTGTCCCCCGGTTCACCCCTAAGCTGATAGTTCGGTGGAAGCTACGCACTGCCGGACCAATGAAACTTTCATCAGCAGACCCCGTTCTCCGCGCAAGCGCTTTGTGTGGTCAAGAGCGGTTGAGTAGAATCAGCGGATTAGGCAAGCATTTTGCATATTTTCTTTCAGTTGACTATGCGATTGATAACGACAGTTTATGCTTATTTTTCCGTTATGACACTACAGCTTTCTATACATATTTCTTCGGGTTAGAAAATATAGAAGTTTAATGGAACGGTTCGCCACTAAAGGAGTGGAAAAGAGCCTAGTTTGACAATTCGTAGGAGTTGAAAGTAATGGGATTAAGGAAAGCATTAATTCCCCGGAATATAATAAGAATAAAATGGCGTGCCCGTTCCGCAACACTGCTCTGGTGTGCTTTCAAATGGCAGGAGGCGGACCTTATATTGTGGGGTTAAGGGTACACTCTTTTCCGCGGTGGTTTGGCAACTGCGTTGATCTAGTAGATTTGACGCTATGCAAGAAACCATGATTGCGACAGGTATGTAAATGAATTTCAACGCTGTAGCGCAGTTCGGTAAAAAAAGCTTGGGATTTTATGCACTCTGACATCTTGTCAGTTTCTCTTGTGGCCACTAGAAAGAGGCGAAATAGGATAAATAGTTAGCTAAATAACTAGAGCCTGTATCTAAACGAAAATATATATGCACTCCTACTTAATATGGCCAATTTGTGTTGCCAAGGGTTAAAAACAATTCGTAACGGGCGCCATGAGGCAAGAGTTGTCGCCCTTCTACACGGCATCAAACAAAAACTAAAGGCTCTGTTATACTTTGACGCAACGCGCGCGCCAGCGAACGCTGATCGAAGTCGGTTACGTCACGTCAGTCACGCCGGGCGTGTCGAAAATTCGCCCTCTCTACACTCCAGCTGCCCTGGCGGCTCCCGCGGCGCGCGTCGGCGGGCCGCCAGCGCGGCGCATGCGCAGAATCTGACTACGAGTGCGCCTTTCCTGCCAGAGTGCGCCATTTTTGGCGCCTTTCTGTTTTGAATAGTTGACGAGAATTCTCGCGCTTCTTGAGCGCCAAGTTCGAGCGATGATGTGGACGTATCTTGCACGACGAAAACTCGCGCTTGCATTGTTGGTGCACGTCCAAGTCGGGCCCGCACGTCGTTCGCCAGCCGCCGGTTACGCGCACGGTTTCCTTCATCTCCACACATGTTCTTTGGGGGTCATTGCATTTTGCTTGCCATCTATATAAGCACAAGTGGATAGCGCCAAGTCGCTGCCCGCGCTCACCCAGCCCTCAACTACCACGACGCATTATCCCTAGCCAAGAAACTCCATTGCGTATCCACTCTTTCTTTTTATCCGGCCCCAACCGCCACGTTAACAACTAAAGGTGACTGGAGCGTCTTCAATAAAGCTTCCCCTTTACAGCAATTTACAAAGCATGGTCGGCGTCTGCTGCAGCAACGGAACACAGCACTGGAGTAAGCACAGACGTGATGTGCGGAGCAACGAAATAGCTTATCTGTGGGGAAACCGTACAGTTCCCGAATGGCCTCCCAAGCAATGCCTTTCGTGTCCGTGTAACGGTACTCTAGATTCCTCCTGTTGTAGACACACGAGTGAAAACGAATTCCCCGATCAGCTTCTCGACGACCGAGTCCGATTCTTCAAACATGACGCGACAAGGAGTGGTGCTCCCGTCGTCTGCGGATTACGGCATGCTGCATTTTGGCGTCGAGGCCGTCACGCAGCGTCGAACGCCGCCGGTCGCGCCGGTTACGCCACGACGCCGGAGTATAGAGCGTCGGGTTTTCGCCGACATTACGTCGCTGTGACGCTCTCGCACGCGGGCACGCGTTACGTCGGAGTATAAAATAGCCTTAAGCGAGTATATAGCGCCACGCCATTATGTCGCCCTGCATTGGCTCCGCAAGCAATGCTGGCTGTAATAGAGCTTCGTTTACAAAATTATTCTTAGTCGTGCAAATGGCTGATATTTCCCGTTTTGCAGTACCTACCTCGATTTGTCTTAATTTCCTGTCAAGGCATAATAATATTAACGTTTTGCGTTACTCCTCTAAATAGAGTGTGACCCAAAAGTTGAAAAAGCTCATTACGCGAAATAATATTTTTAAGTGGGTTAGCTGAAGCCTTAGCTCATTCCGTGTCTTTTATATTGGCTGTCATTACCACAACTGTGTTGTACCCTATCGCATGTTCCTTTTTTAAACACAATTTCTGGAGCGGTAAAATAACCCTTGTATAAACACACGTGCATATAAAACATAGTTTTGAAATATCATCCTTTGTAAGTGAAACCAGTTACCAGCTCAGGCTAATACAACCACAAGGCTATAAAGAGTGGTATGTGAGTTATATTAGAAAGGAATGAGAGCTGTGGTTATCACATAGATTCGGTTATGTGAGCGGTATGCGTCACAAACACAATGTGATGAGTTTAAAAGCGCAGTCTCAATCGACGAGAATATTTTATCTAGATGTAGAAGGATCTAGATTAAACGTAATACTGACTTTTGGTTCATTCTATGCAGGAGGTGCCTGACTGCGACGATGATCACCCTTATCATCTTGGTCGTTTCCATTGTCGTCTTACTGATTGTTTTCAAACAAATGAGCTACCAAAACTGTTTCCAAGTAGCCTTGGTCATAGGAGATGTAACTGGCACTGCGGTGAATTTCCAATACGCTGGAATTACTCATCACACCATGGCGTTTCTGGGTGTTCCCTTTGCCGAGACCACCGGAGGAGAAAGGCGCTTTCAGAAAACCCGAGGTTAATAAGGGATGGCAAGGAGTGTTCAACGCAACGCAAAAGCGGCTGCCCTGCTACCAAGAAATCACGAAAGGCAACGAACGATTTATATCCTCGTTAGCCAGCACTACCGAGGACTGCCTTCATTTGAACATCTGGGTTCCGACTGATTGTATGGAGAGAATTCAGACGTATCCAGTCATCTTTTGGGTGTATGGTGGGGGTTTCGAAAATGGAGGAAACAACTACGACGTCTACGATGGCCGTTATATTTCGGGGTTCGGAAATTTAGTCGTCGTAGTACCCAACTACCGCGTCAATGCGTTTGGATTTCTCAACGCTCAGACACAGGATGTGCCTGGAAACATGGGAATGCACGATGTGATTTTGGCGTATCGGTGGGTGTTGGATCATATTGGCAGCTTTGGGGGAGACAGAGAAAACATAGTCATCGCTGGACAGAGCGCGGGCTCTATCATTGCTGGGCTCCTTACGATTAGCCCCACACTACCGTCATCGTTCTTTTCGAAAGCGTACCTGATGAGTGGCTCAGTGTTCACAATGCTGCCAGGAAATTCGAATGACTTTGCACGAGAAAACTTTGATAATCTTGCTAAGGAAGCCAACTGTTCGATGACAACGACGTCGAAAACTCTGTGTTGTCTTAGAGAAAAGACGAGCGAAGAAATTTTAGCTGCTCACCTAAAAACTAAGCAAATGTTCTCTCCCAGCTACTTTGATAACATCTTACCCAGTGATATAAAAACACTAATTAAATCGTTCGATGCCTCAAATAAAAGTATTCTACTTTCAACGACTCGGTCAGACGGAAGTGCTTTCTTCGAGAACATGTTCAAGGACGTAGTTGAGCAGCGATTGGAATTCTCACCGTCCATGCTTAAGAAAAATACCCGTCAGTGTTTGAGAATGTAGATATGAAAATGCTTGAAATGGTGCTTTCATCTTTTGGAGGTTCCTACAACATATCTCAGGATGACTACATGGGGTGGAAAGAAATATTTACCGATGTCTTATTTCGCTGTGTAATGGAGTATATGGGCAAGCTGTTTGACGATAGAGGCGCCACTGTCTATTTCCAAGAGTTTTGGCCCAAGCCTTCTTTCGTTAAATCCAGTGGAGTGTACGCTTCCCATGCTGATGACGTCTACATGCTGTTCGGATATCCATTCCTCTATCCGTTGCTGGCAACGGACATCGAGCGAAACACTCTCTTCGGATGATTGGTACACTGGCTGCTTTCGCCAAAGAAGGGTAAGAGCCACATTTTTAGAATGCATTTGCTCGGCATGCCGTGTTGTAGTAAAAACTTGGCGATTTGGAGAAAAAATAGCCGTTTCGATAATGGTAGGTAGTGCCCAAATCTAGCGCTATCGCGGCCCAAAAAATAATTCAATAGTTCACAAGTTCGCTATGTGCCATATGAAAAAAAGTGCAAGAAATATCGTTTCTCCTTGAAAGTGTCCAAGTTTTAATGGTAATTATCATTAAGTTTGGTGACTGTAATGAATCGTTTTGATAATTAACTTGATAATCAAAAACCATCTTGGTATTGTAAGTGCACGTGTTGCATGCGTAACCGTGTCTGCAGCGATAGTAATTTTTAGAACATTTAAAGTAAGATATTTTTCCACCTGCATTGGTCATCGCCTTATTTTCGCAAGTTTATTGAAATAATTATTGCAGACATGATAAACACAAGTCGCAACTGTACACGCCCAATACTCTAAGCGCGAACAATAAATCGTGACTTCTACCATTTTGCTTTAATATTAAACATGCAATCGTCGGAATTTGTGGCTTTTTAATGTTTTAACAATATATTCAAAATTATGGCTGTAGTGTGACGTCTTTACTCAAAGCACTAATTCAAGCGGTACAATTTAGTGCACGTGACACCTGTTAATTCAAAAATAAAATGAACGCCCTTTTTAATTTAGTGCATGGTGTTTTGTGGTCCCTAAAACCCCTCTGCGCCTAAGTATTTTTGTCATAAAAAAGCAATTATAATATAAAGTGTAAATCTACATTAAATTAATTTGTTCTTTCTCTCTTGTTACAAAAACTTTAGTTTATTGAAGAGAATGCACGCAATTCAAGTTTATTGATTTTTTATTTTCTCGGATGTTGAAAAACACAGCTTGTTTTGTGGAAAGGAGTACTGTTATAAAAAAATAATAATGAGCTTTGAGTTATCGTGTTTTTTTGCGTGAAAAAGGACACACCCAAAATTTCTTTCTGAAGGGCGTGGCATCGTAGGCCCTAAAAAGTGAGACCATTTCTTTGTTTCCATGATACTCTAATTTCTCCACATGTCCCCCCCTCCCCCCTCCCTCTGGCTCCTTCCTCGCTCCCTTTCTTCCTTTAACGCCTTATTCCAGTTCGACCAACACTAGCAAACCCCATACCACCAACGGCTTCCATTGCAATTGCACATCCATTGCTTTTAGCAGAATGTCTAGGCCAGGAGATTTAAACAAGATGTTCACTCTGACAAAAAACTGTTCATCTGTCCTCTAATCAAATATGAATGATCAATACCTCAATACTGCATTTCGTCTGTTATTGGCCTTCAAAAAAAAAGTTAATCCGATTTTTTTTGTACACAAGGGTTTCATGATTGATCGAGTAGGAAATCTCTTCACTGTACCAGAAGAATGTTAATTTAAAAATTGCCCAGAGCTGTATCTGTAAAAACGTCGTCACATTCCTTTACAACTTAATTGGGCACCGCTATACAGCAGAAAAATGTATAACTTACTGATCACATGAACGAAGATGAGGTTTAAATTGACATACACTAGCGAACCATGTTATTCCGACGACAAATACATAAATATAGTGTTGTTTTCTTAAAACTCCCGAACCGTAAGCACCAGTTAATCCACAATAACGTGAACTCATAATAAAAAATATCAATGTTAAAGGCCGAAACATCGAAAAAGCACCATTGTCGACAGAGTAATAACAAATAGCCACAGGTGTCGTTCTGTTTCAGTGCGCAGCTCTTAGGCGCCCGTTCCGGGCTTGAACGACGTCGCTGTCGACGACCCCGTCGCCATCGGCGTAACCGCGCGGGTGCATTATGGCACTTTTTGATGATGGCGTCACGAAGGTTACCAGTGACGTCACTGGTGACGTGTCACCGCGCGTTGCGTTATGGGTAAATTTCCCCGCTAAATTTAGCGGGAAAATTTCCCCGCTAAATTTCGCAGGAGAGTTTCCTCGCTAAATTCAGCGAAAAAAATTACCCGCCGAGTTTAGCGGGGAAAATTTCCCCGCTAGATTTAGCCTGGAAAATTCCCCGCAAAATTGAGCTTAAAAATTCTTCTGCTAAATTTAGCCGGAAATTCTCCCCTAAATGGGAGGCGAGCCGGAGAGGAGAAGGGGAAGGTACGGATGAAAAGGAGGGGCATACCCTCCTCTCCGTTTCTTCCCCTCCTCCTCCCCGAGAATTGCGCTCTGATTCGGCGTTACAGGGGTCGTAGACGTCTCATTTTTAGAGCACAGCTCTTAGGCGCCCGTTTCCAGCTTGAGCAGCCTCGCCGTCGGCGTAACCACAAGGTTGTGTGACGCCCCCAAGGTGACGTGACTCCTAAGCTAACGTGATCCCCACCAGGTCACGTGACCTGTCAGGTCACGTGACCCCTATGGTCACGTGGCCCCCAGGTCACTTGACCCCCAGGTCACATGAACCCCTAAGGTCACGTGACCCCTAGATCGGTCATCCCCTGGTCATCTGACCCCCAGGTCACGTGACTCACTCACCAGGTCATGTGACCCCCTGAGGTCACGTGACTCCCCCGAGGTCAGGTGACCCCCTCCCTCCGAGGTCACGTGACTCCTCTGAGGTCACGTGACCCATCCCCCCGAGGTCATGTGATTCCACAGGTCATGTGACCCCCCTCCCCCAAAGGACATTGTAGAATGAGGGAGAAGGAGGAAGAGGCGTATACCCTCCCCTTAGTACCCTTCCCTCCTCCTCCTCAAGAGCTGCGCTCCAATTCGGCATTACAGGAAGTTGTAAATGGCTTTCACTTTCTTAAGCCTAGGATATGAGGCCACTGCACGTGCAGATGAGTAAATACGCATCACCACGTATCACAACACTTTGGAGTGGTACAACATGCGTATGAGGTTTGAAAACATTATTTCAGGTGGCCAAATCATCAATGAAAGGTCTACATTTTAAGCACTACCTTATTGGAGCGTGTAGCCACGCAGTACCAGTGCCACCTAAAGCCGCAATCGCACTGCTCATACACCTTGGGAAGGCCATGGTGTTCGCTGTAGACATGAAAACATTATCTGCGGACAAGCCTCACGCATGTTTCATGCATGATGGTTTCACACGTGTGATACCATCATGCATGTCATGCACGTGGGAAATTATTATGCATGACAAAATCTCTGTAGACAGTTTTTGTGTAAGCAATGTGAGAGGACTATTATACAAGGAAGAAACATGCCTGAGGCAGCGTCCGCAAACTGTTCTTTTAATGTTGTGGCAGTGTGACCGCGTCATAGTGCCTTACGCTAGTCGTTTTATCCTTAACTAATCTTCTGTTTGAGGTTTCACGGAGGTGTGATGGCCTTTGGTTTTTGAGTTATTTTTATAACAATTAGTTTTTTTGGTTTTTACTTTTTTTTCAGGAAGCTACCTCTATTGGAGGACGGGAGCCAGTGGCCCGAGTTCTCAAAAGCTGCAGGGTTTCCAGTGATAGAACATCGTCATTCAGGCTACTTCAATCCAGAATCAAAGCGAAACTGTTTTGCTGCACAATCACTTTTAATGGTGATAGGAATGTCTCACGCTTAACACTACTTTTTTTAGAATATATACGAAAATTCGTTTGCTACTAAACGAGCGGGAAGTAGCGACTACACTTAAGCGCATACTTTTTTGATGTAATAACTTCCGCTCGCAAGGCGAGAAAATCTGAACCTTGGAGCAAAAGCTTTTACCTTGCGTATTTATTTTTTTTTGGCACGAAAACCGATGATAGTATACCACAATGTAGTGCTTGCTAGCTCAGTGCTGAATGTTACCCTCCAGGGTAACATTCGGCAAACACTAAGCAGGGGCAGACCAGGTAAGCCATGCTAGAGTTTGCATCCACTATTGATAGTCGCCAAGTGTACGCTATACGATATGTCCCTTAAAAGCGTAACCTTGAATATCCGTTGTGTCGTCCATCCCTTTAGCTATTCCTTACAAATCCAAAGTTTACGATTTGTCATAATCGGCCACGAGAAGATGACTTGCATAGCTGATATGGTTTTGTAGTACAATACTTAACTATGTTTTGTCATGCGCCACCTAGGCCAATGATGTTGTGTTATAGTAAACAAGAAAATTCGAGAAATTGTGTATTACGACTCGAGAAAAAAGCCCGAGTGCGTTTGACTGAAGGTTGCTTCAGGCAGCAGAACACCCGTTCGACGGAATCTTTATCGTCATCGCAAAATCTCGAGCCACATTTAGGAAAATAGTTCTTTGCACATTGCCTCTTATTTTCTTCCTTCCTTCGTGTAGTCTATTCGAAAAACAGGAAAAAAATTCCCGCCAGAAACGAACCTTTTGATATATTTCGAAAGCATTCCACTTTATTTTGAATTTCACCACGCTTCGCTTAATAAAATGAATTGCATGAGTCTGCCATTGAAGTATTAACATGGTATTGCTTGTTTGAGAAAGAAACTGGTTTTAACTTGATTTTTTAAGATTGATTTGGTGTTTAACGATCCACATTTACTGACTTGCTACCTGTTCATGTTCCGAAAGAAGATTTTGTGTTTATACTAGCTAGGTTGTATCATATATAACGTATTAACGCTCCATGTTGTTTTTGTAAATACATTTATGATACCACCAGAAGTCTAGATTCTCATACCGAATAAAATTTTTAATTATTTCTGTTGTTCTCATTGCTGGTAATAATGTACCGATATTTAAGGCTCTTTTGTATAACGTTGTTTTATGAAAAACTTGCTTAGAATTAAAACAATACTAATACCTCCTAATGTATCATTATTAACTCTGAATTCTAGCTGTGGTTTGAGAATTCCCTAAGCTGTTTCCAAAAAGAAAGGTCGTTTCGCTGTGATTCCCTACACGCACAATTCTGCGCACCGTTTAAGATCTATCGCGTCCCAGTTGGACACGAGTGTTGTTGTTTTTTCTGTCGTATGCGCCTAAACCAGATGTGTAAAAAGGTTAATGGGAGTGACAGTCCCAGAGGGTGCAATGTAAAGCATGCCAAAAAGTTCGTGGAATGCGACGATATGAAGGTTTATTCAATTCCACTAAGCTGGGGCAGTCAGTACATTGGACAGACGGGGAGATGCGTCAACCATCGACTCAGAGAATACAACTTGGAAGCATCAAAGGCTTCAAATGAGCTGTATCATCCAATTGTCGTTCACAGCCGCACGTGCGATGACGGTACTCCTTATTTCTCTGATACCAGAATACTGGGCGGGCACAGCAACAGATTTGGGAAAAAAATCGATTAATCATTTGCCATGGGGACTGTAAACAACAACATTTCTGCACCTTCATTATCATCGTCAAAGACAGAGGTCGAATTCATAATACTAGAGATGACTAGATTACTGACACCTCGTGGTGACGCTAGAGCTTTTTAAACTTTTCTATCTATAGCACATTTCCCTTTGGGACTGTAGACAAGAATATTTCTTCACTTTCATTATCGTTGACAATGACAAAGGTCGAATTCTAAGTAATTGGAGATAACTAGATTAGTGATACCTCGTCGTTATGCCAGCGCTTTTTGAACTTTTATATCTACAGTGAATTCCATTTCCTTTCTAACAATTATCTTTTTTCCCACTTTGAGAATGTTGAAACCTTGGGGGCGGGTTCACCGTTGTGCCATTCTATGTGGTTGATAATTGAAAGATGTCCTGTTCCCGTCCTCGTCCTCGCTGTTTTATACTTTCAAGTTTTGTATCTTTTAACCTACACGCTCGTTTTCAATTGTAACTAAATTCGTTCTTCGCTTTTTTAACACTTGAAGGCATTTATGGCGCCTGAAACCTCATGGTATATACGTGAGTTTAGGTTTCACTAGATATTTCAGAACGGGTCATTACTAGTTCACTGGCAGGGGTTGTGTAATGTAATAGTACTATCTTGTGCTTTTCTTATTTTTATTTCTAAATTGCCGTTGTCAGTACTTGGCTCAGCGTTCGTCAATTGCCTATTGTTTGATGTTCGTCCGTTTACTGCAATATAGAAGATGTTCTCCTACTACCATATTGATACCACGCACAATAGGACTCGTAATACAACCCGTACGTAAAAAAAACAGACAGATTACACGAGGTGTGGCGAAAAATTCATGAGACTGGCAATGTTGTGCTCAAACCGACAATGCTGCTGCTTCCCTCTGCACATGGCGGTTAGGCTAATCCCTGCCGTAGACACAGTATAACTTGGGCTTGCTACAGTTCTTACTCGATTCTTGAAAGCGTCTCATGTGAAGTTGTGTTTGTGACGCGTGTAACGAAACTGGACCGACAAATTTTGAGCAACACCGTGCCATCAAATCAAAAAACCAAATCAATATGAATTCGTTTTTTTTTTGTTTTGTTTTTAACTTCATGGGTTTGTGCAAAATGAATTTGTGCCTCCAGGAAAAACTGTGAATCAAATTTTATAAAGCGAATTCTTTGAATGTCTCAGGAAGAGGGTGGCAGCTGTGCGACATCGCACGCACTTGGATGCTGCACTACGAAAGCGCGCCATGACACACGGCAATGAGCATCAATGAATATTTGTCAAAAAAACTCAATCCTGTGGTTTTCCGGCCCCGTCTATTCGCCGGATTTCTGTCCTTTGTACTCTTTTTTATTCCCCCTCCGCAACAACTACTTAAAAGGTGCCATTTTGGTAATTTGGATGATATTAAGAAAAGCGTAAACGACGAATTGAAAAGTATTCGCAGAAGCCTTCCAGCACTTATACGAACATTGGAAACAACGCCTGCCTTGGTGTGTGGTGCCCAAAGAAATTACTTCGAAGGGAATGACCCCTATGTCGAAAATTATAACATTCATGGTTAAAAGAAAATCAGTCACATTACTTTTCTGTCACACCTCGTATATCACACCTGATTTCCGAAGCATTACATGGTAAGTTTTGTTCTGATGAAACAAATCCAGAATGAAAATTACTTCCGAAAGGTTGTTCTAATTTGTTTTGTTTAAAGAAAGTGTTGTTGGTTTTTCTTTTTAATATAGAAACGAGTGCATATTTACGCGTACGGATGTGATTAATATTGTCGAAGGTGGGAAGAGAGCGACCAGCGTAAAACTGCGAATAAAGGTTTAATCGGCGAATGCGTGTCAGAAACACAAATCGAGAGTGAGCGTCGGAAAAACAAGCCGGCGTCGTGGCGTCGACGTAGGAGAAGGTTTGAGGGAGACTGCAACCCGTAATCTGTCGTCGTACTGAAAGTGAGTCGGCAAAGCCGAGCTCGGCTCCTTATCTACTGCACTCAGTATCTCGAATGTTCGGCCTAGAATGTTCGAGAGGTAGCTACGACGAGACTGACTCGCAAGGTCATGTTGGCCTCCTTATAGTTTGCACTGGGGGTTGGAGTTATCTAGAATCTTCAAGAATTACGGAGAAGCGCTCCCTCTCGGTCGAACTCGCGGCATTATTTATGTGTGAAAATAGGACCGAAGTTGCATAGAGCTCTGGGCCAATTTTCGTTTCTAGGCGTTCGGGGCATTGGCAACGCCAATGAAGTTAGCTATGGTAAAATTTGGACTTCTTTTGCAAGAAACATGGTACATTGGACCTAATCTCGCAGACAAGTGGCAGAGTTATGCTTCACAACCTGGAAACTCCGGTGTAATCTGAGATCTTTGGGACAAAACAAAAAAAGCAAGCGGCAGAGTTCTGAGGTAGGATTACTGCTAGGTACTTCAGCTGTCATCCGGAAACTAGGCCGAAATAGCCAAACAAGTCATGAAGTTAGACTTCACTTCCTGATAGTCCAGCTGTCATCTGGCACACTTGGGCATGAATCGACATAGACGTAGTCCAGCTGTCTTATGACATCTTTCGTCCCAAATCGCCAACCAAGTGCCAAAGTTAGGCTGCACTTTCTGATAGATCCGTTCTCATCTGGCGTTTCTGGAACAAAATCGCCAAAGCAGTGCAAGAGTGACGCTTACTGCCTTGTAGTTCAGCTGTCCTCTGGCACCTTTGGGCCCCAAAGGCCAAACAAGGGCCAAAGTTAGGCTTCACTTCCTAGTAGTTCGGCTGTCATCTGACTTCTCTGAGCCTAAGTCGCCTAAGAAATGCCAAAGTTAGGCCTCCTGCCTGGATGTTTGGTGGTCATCCGGCGTCTTTAGTACCAAATCGCCAAACAAGATTCAAAGTTCGGC
Source organism: Ixodes ricinus (assembly GCA_037355805.1). NCBI lineage: Eukaryota > Metazoa > Arthropoda > Arachnida > Ixodida > Ixodidae > Ixodes > Ixodes ricinus. The sequence continues at coordinate 39,618 of JAZHYW010006018.1, read as the reverse complement.
TTCATAGTCTTGTACAAAGGTTAGCATCTGGCATATTCGGGCCTCAATTCCCCAAGAAATGCCAGAGTTAGGCAAAACAGGCTGCTCCCTTCGGCACTGGTTCATTTATGTTTGGGTACAGAGGACCAATGAGGTATTGGCATAGCGAGGTTGATCTGCGAACTAATAAATACAAACTGAGTTTAGTTCTACCCGGAACTTTTATTTTATATTAGAAGTCTCGTGATTTTTTTACCCCAAGGGAGGTCGGAAAGCTTCTCCGCGATCAACCAGAGAAAGTTTATTTTGGATATGCAGAATACGTCATCTTTTTCTTCTCATTTGTGGGTACACACGCCAACGGCCTGTCGGAAAGATACACATTATATAATGGACGCACCATGAGACTCGTTCGATGGTACCATGACTGGTGCTACCTTGCGAGCGCTGCGCAAAACTGATGGGCTCAGGTTTCCTCAACGCATACCATTATTAGGCGAAGCGTTGTGGAAGCGAGCGTGTGTTGTATTTTAGTTATTTGGTTAATCACTGTCGAAGCCTGCGATGATGAACGTAAAACAGTGGTGGCTCTGGCAATAAAAAAGAAAAGCGGCCGTGGCTTTGTTGTACCGCGCCCGCTTCACAATCAGCGCACCTCGGATTAAATCTTGGTGGATGTGGCGATGGTTGTTGTGGTGTTGGTGTTGGTGCTGCTGGTGGTATTGGCGTTTTTGGTGGTGTTGGTCTTGGTGGTGGTATGGTGGTGGTGGTGGCGATGGTGAATGCGGCGGTGGTGGTGGCGACAGCGGTGGTGTCTTTTAAGCATATGACAATATTAATGAAGCTGATCACATCTGACCGTCCTGTTTTTACCGCTTATTTTGTCTCCTTTCTTCTGGAGCACGTGAAACAGCATGATCGTGGCAAAACAAAGGAAGGCCAAACTTCAGAATGCTCTGAGGTTTTGTTTTGGAATCTATGCCACATGTTTCACACTCCCGCGGCTTACCAGAGGAAAGCTAAAATTTGGCATGCTACCGATTTCCAAAATTAAGAGTTACATTGGCAGTTATGGCTCAAGTATGGCACATGCTTTGGCACTCCTGTGGAGGATCGCTGAAAAAAAAACTTTTGCATGCTCGAAGATCGCTCAACTAGGACTATAATTACGCAAAGTACTTAGCCACTAACAAGGAGAAAACGCGCCATGGAGCAAAACCTAAACAAACCCACATCAGGCCTTTACATTTTCCACACATTTCCTAAGTTCGGTTTTTCTATGCGTGGTACCTGGGACTGACATAAAAAGAGGCACGTATTGGTGACAGACGTAATAGTGACTGTTCCTTGAAAAGTTTCATTACGGGTCTTTTACCAGGCAAGGTTGTGGTAATCGCAGCCACGAGGGGGCCGGACATGGGCCCGCGGGGGCCAAAAGGAGGGACATGAGGATGGCACAAAACAGAGCTTAGGTGGCGAACTCGATGATGGTAGGCACCGGAACAGCAAAAGCTCAAAGCGGAGACTTCGGCTCGTTCAACTGTTGGACAGTAAATATTTAGTACCTTGCGTTGTTAGTTGGGCGGTCGCAACAATCGATGAAGATGAGGGTAATGGTCTCCCTTCAGGGTCTTGATTCGCTACGTATAAGAGATTTATTGGGTACTTCTGCGACTCCGCTCTGGCTGTTCTCAGCAGTGGCAGCAAGACGTTTTATAAGTTATTTCGCACCGTGACCTGACTGGAGATGAGGCTAGAGATATTCCGGTACACTCGTTAATGCTCGGCATGCCAGAAAGCAAACCCGAGAGGGGAAACCCTCCGAATTTGATGCAGCCGATGGTGAGTAACTACACGTGTGTGGCGGTCGTCTGCCACATCATGGACCAGCTGCAAGATGTCGATTCCTCCTGGTCTTAGGGAGAAACCTTCACAACGAGCAGCGCAGCTTGAGGTTTGGCTGCTAAAAATATCCCGAAGCCGGAAGGTCCCTTAGGGTAAGGACGCAAGCGTCATGTCTTACTTACGAACTCACTCGTTTCAATATAAACGAGCAGTCTGGACATCTTCACGTCGAAAATTTAGACGGGTCTCTCATTTGCAACCATTATGACAATGAACAACAGATTAGTCTTTAAAGAAAATCTCGTAAAATTTACTAAGTAAAAGCTTGTAACTGCTTGTCACATATGTTACTAGGTGCCTAGTTACAATATGGATCAAAGGTCAAGCTAATAGCGGTCGCTGGTGAAGAAGCTAATAGCCGTCAGTAACCGGTCGTTTCAGACAGAATGCCTTGAATGACCGCTGTAGAAGAGCTCGACGTGGCCGCTCATGAAGGCCCCACAGGGGGAGCCCACCTGGGCATAATTTGAATGCCACGTCCTCTCCGTTCAGCAAAGTCGGCCATCCTGGATTTCCGTGGTCCGACCCGCAGGGCAGTGAACCCTGGAGGCAGTTAACACGGTGGAGGCACGGCAGTGGGCAGGTATATGTCTAACATGCCCACTAGCGAGACCGGCTGGAACAGGTCCATTTGTCCCTGCCGTAGCAAACCTTCTGCTGATCATGTCATCCCCCGTACGAGGCGGAAAGCCCAACTAGGAGCAGGCCTCTTTGCAACTCGGTGGCCATGATAACGGCGTCGGAGGGTCTGGGGATAGTTCATTTCGTGTCTCTTGACGACGGTGGAAATAGCAACCGAGACCAGAGGCAGGGCAGCCCGGCGACACCATCCCGCCGCTCTTCCAAGGTTATACGCAACCTTTTTAGGCATCGAGCCCTGGGCCATTAAAACATCTGCTGCTTGTATGGCGTTCCCCTCGTACACGAGGAGACCAGAAGCTAGGTGCCTCAGTCAGCCTCCTAGAGGCCAGGCCGTCACCATCAACTCCATTTAAGGCCCCCCAGCCACCCCGGCACACACTTCGTCGACGTCTGCCTTCCCCACGCCCGTGGTTTCTCCGGTAGCCGTCGAAGACTCCCTCGCGGCCGAGCCCGGCAGCTTGCTCTCTCAAGCCTGCCGAAGCCAACAATACCTAGAGGAGAAGGCCAGAACACGCTTCTAATGATCTCAAGGCAGCAGGCTGACGTGCGCCGCGCTTTAGCGCTCTGCTAAAGGCTTCGCGCGTAGCGTTTTCGTTGTAGAATTGCGGGTTTTCCCTCTATTTTTTTTTTCTGAGCTAACATGAGAGCTGTGAACGCCAATTGATTTAAAGAACAAATTTTAGAACGCAGGAAATTTATTATAACCGAGAGTAATTGTGGTAAAGTACAAGATAGTGATACCTTAGGCGGATGAATTATTTTTTAAGAGATAAATAAGGTGGCGTAGTTATCTCTGAACAACATGAGAGTTGCATAAAAAAGAATCCCTATGAAATGAAAATAATCGAAGTAGTGGGACCAGGTAAAATGAACTACAGTTAACAATCGGGTAAATGCTACAGAGGCATTCATTTCCTTTCATTCCACTCAAAGACATCGTAAGAACCATTACATGAGAGGGGATTAAAAAATAAAAGACGAAACAGTAATTGACCATACAAAAATATACACCAACAAGTACAAAAAACACAGACACAAAATGCTTATTAGCATGTTATTGTTATGATTCAGGTTTACAAATAAAGGTTCGCAGTTGCACAAATTGACGCACAAGCTTTTAAGTGAAATGGGATTGTGCTGAGTTACAATAGAGTCGGGTAGATTGTTCCAGTCAATGATGCAAAGTACTAACGCGTGGGCTTCTGGAACAATCGGCATAGAAGGTTCGGCACGTAGAACATTCTGACCTTTAACAAGCAACATAGTTCTCGAATTTACCAGAACGGGACATTTACAGAAGTAATAAAAGGGTGCGTTCGCTTCCAGGTGTCAAACCTCGACCCTTTGAGTAGGAACCAAACACGATAACCATTTGGCCACCAGCGCTCTTGCTCGTAGATGCGCGTGGCAATATTTCCTCTGTTACAAATGGGACTGCCTGAAAGGACCGCGTCGGCTAATTGAGACACTTTTCAACTGATCGCACCATGATAGCACGCATAAAAGTAAATACAGGTTTGTCGCACTTGCCGCTACCTCCTAAAAACAATAAAGTTAAAAGTAGCTATTAATAAAGAAGTGACAAAAAGCGAAAGAAATGCGACGAGGTATTTATTTTATAGAAAAGCGCTAGCAAGCAATCGTTGCTGTTTGTTCTGTGTTAATGTTTTTTCATTGGAAAAGCGACCTCTGCCGCATACAAATCAATAATGGTTTGATGTGGAATTATAAGTGAGGCTACGAGTAAAATATAGCAGCGGATTTTCGTCCCTCTCTATGTAGGGTACAATTCATTATGAAACGATTTATCATGACTGTATTGACGGGAGCAGGTCATCTAAGAGCGCAGCCATCTGATATCACAAACAAAAGAAAAAGAAGTGTGGAAGTCGATTTGTGGTGCAAAAGCAAATATCGGAAAAAGGGGATGGAGAAAAGGAGAAAAGGAACGGAGAAAAGAGATAATTTCTACTTCACGTTCCGCGGTATGAAATTCGCCAAACTGTTTACAGTACAGTGGGAAATAGAAGAACTTAAGGGCTTGTTCAAGATTTGCGAAGTAAGCTTTCTGATATATTTTTTATGTTGTCGTAAGTTACATTTACTGAAAATGTCAACAGTTTATTTTTTATTTTTATTTTCTAGACATTTAAAACACCTGTCACAAATCACTAGTTATCTCTCTTCCCTCAATTGTGTTCGTGGACCTACACGAAAACAAAAATTGAGCGATCAAGATCGAGATCAAAATTTGTACGACTCATCCTCGTAGACCATGGGGGATATTTAGATATATTGTGTTTGTCCAGTTTTGGCAAAATTTTTATAAATCTTTCAGAGAAATTTTAAAATGAGAAGCACAGTTTAATTTACTTTATAGTACCCAGACAGGGGAACATTTGTCTACGATAATTTGGCCTCTAGGTTTTCCACTGTAGACATGAAGTTTGCCTAGTTGTTACATACACAGGCACCTTAGCCCACAGTTGTGGCTGATTAGAATGAGCAGCTGACATGCTGCCCAAAGTGGGTACTCTTCTCCAGTAAAACATAATACTTTATTCTGCAGTTATACTTGCCGGGAGAACAAATAACATATACGTATTCCCCTCATATTTATTTCGGAGGTACAAATATCCTCACTTCGTTATTTTAAAGCATGCCAGCGAACCGTACATCTATCATAAAAGAAAACACCTCGAATTTAAGAATCATACTGTCTACGTATTTAACAATACATAATTTTCTCGATTCCATGACGACGTAACAACTGAATAAAAAAATATTGCACAAAAAAGAAAAAAATAGGCAGTAAAATTTTCAAAATTAACTAAAATATGCATGCATTCACACAATTAACGAGATACATAATCAACTTTCAATCAACATGTGCATATTCCACAAAACAAGAATATCTATGATCAAAACGGATTAACTCTGCCACCGCAAGTTTACGCTGAGAAAATTCGGCAGAGACACTTCAGACTGCTTACGTGTGGGAATGAGAAAACAATTCAACACTCAGCGCAATCCTACAAGCAGCGCGCCACGTCTTCCTATTGAAACACGGCGCTGCGGCAGTGACATCAGACTCCCCACTGCGCAGGCGCGGCGAACCCTGCAGGCTTCACGACGGCTTCCGTGACGAAGCACTGCGGTGCTGACCTTTTCTTTGTGTTTTATTTCTGAATCGCGTCCGGTTTGACCTTGAGCGCACTCCCCGGCTTCCGTGACGAGGCATCTGCTCTACTGTGCCTTTCTCTGTGTTTCATTAGGAATGGAAATTTAGGTGCCGTTTTTCTGCTACAGAAGGTTACAGACAATGATGACAGACAACGCCGGCTTCCCTTCACGGGACAGTTAATGCTTTCGCATTGAAAAGAACGAACTTTAAACCTGATGCTCGTATCGTATACTTATGAGTACGAACGGAACACACGACATGCGTTTCGGAGGAAATTAGTTGCGATAATGATGATGATTTCTTAAGTGCTCGTTCTAGTGTGGTTAACTAGCAAACTTTGGAACCATGTCTGTCGCGCTGCGGCGCTACCGGAAACGAAGTTGCCTTCGGAAGTTAATATATGATTAAAGTCACTTTTCGATGCGGTCTCACCCCGGGGTGGACGTGTTCTTTCCCACTATCGACATTGCGGTCGCACTCATGACCTAACTGTCAGAGCATGGTGTCAGACGTGAGCCTTTCATTTTGACAGCCTTCTCGCTGCTGCCATTGTCAATGGTTTCACCGTTTCTCCTCGACCCCTCGTCACACACTGCTAAGCTTTACGTCTTTTTGTCACCGTAAACGCATTCCTCGTCATGTTGCCCGAGAAAACAGCGGACGCCGCCGCCACCACCGCCACCGCGGTCTCACTCCCTGCCTGGTTCCGCTTCCAAATTTTACTCGCAAACACGGACAAGTGGGCGCAATGGTTTCTAAAATTCGAAGATTACAGCCTTTCATCAATCGTCTGAAGAAGTTCAGTGCGGGCGCATACTTTACACTATGGGATTCGAAAAACGCGGCGTGTTCTCAAGATGTTAGGCCTAACCTCAGAGGAATGGTGTTCCTTCGCTGCGCGGCGCACTGTGGATCCTCCGAACGGAGTGTAGGAAAGAGTGCTCTTCCACCGCCGCGTCCAAGGACAAGGTGAAACAGTGGACTATTTTTACACGGCCCTTGAAGCACTCGTTGACAGTTGCAATTACCCGTCCGTAGAGGCCGAGGACAGACTCGTCAAAGACCGCTTTGTCGTAGGACGTTTTAGGATCAAAACTCTCCGACAAGCTGCGCCGTTGTTCGAAACTCACCATGGCCGAGGCCTGGCTTTAGGCACGCATGCATAAAGGCGCCGTCAGGTTGCGGGCGACTCTGTTTTGAGACGAGACAACTACCGTCCCATCTAAGCAGCTAAAGCTGCACGTAGCACCTGTGAAGGGAACGCGGAAGCCGGTCCCCAAGACGTCTCCCAAGCAAGATTCGGGGTCGTCGCCAAGAGAACGCGGCAAGGACTGTACATTTGACGTACGTCGAGTTCATCCCTGCTACAAGTGCCCGGCTAGACAAGCCAAGTGTCACTTCTGTCGACGCCTGCGTCACGTCTAAGATGTCCGCGAGAAGCAGAAATGAAGTTTAAACGCGGTTCATCTACCAGCCGTTTCGACAGTGGGCCGAGCGAAGTTTGTCAGTGTAGCCGCCAACGAATACGACGGCAGCTTCAAGGTGGACACTGGTTCCAAAGCCATGGTAGTGCCAAGCACATTGCCGGGGGTACCTCGCGGTCTCCAAGAGCCCGAAAAGCAACTGACGGGTTCTACCAGCCACCGATTGACAGTTCATGGCACCTTCCAAGCCACGTTTGACTTGGAAAGGAAAGTCAGTCATGGAGCGGGTTTACGTCCTCCTGTCGCAACACCCGCCACTTGTTTGGTTTCCTGCCACCCAGAAGCTGGGCGTGGTGAAATGATTTGATGTCCTCCCCTGTCTCAACCAGAAGAGCCCTCTTCACAACGACGTACCTTTTCGAAGGTTTGGGTTAGCTGAATGACTGGTATATAATTTGACTCCGGCAAGGAGCACAGCCGTTATCCCTCAGAGTCACTCGCCGTGTTCCAATACCCCCAGATGACATCGTTCGCAAAGTACTGGACATGCTAAGAATCTGAAGGCGTGACCCGCAAATTCTACGATCCTTCAGCAGACTGGTGCTCTGGGATCGTCATCGTCTTAAAGTCTTCTGGAGTATACCACATCTGTGTGGATCTCGCTCGCCGCAACGAGGTGGTCAAACGGTAGCGTCACGTCCTCCCAGCTGTGCGATACGCCCTGAGAAACTTGGGGCTTGCAGTGACCTTTACAAGCTCGACGCCACTGCCAGATTTTCACCAGATCAAGCTCTCCGCAGAAAGCCGGCCCGTCAGGATTGTCATCACCTCGTTCGGCGGGTAATGCTTTTGCCACCTAACTTTTGGAATTTGCTCCTCTCCGGTTCATTTCCAATGCCAAATGGGGAGGATCATGGAGGGTCTCGATTGGGTCGTGCACGTGATGGACAATATTCTGGTCTTCAGACGCACCCAAAGGTGCGTCCGAAGACGCACCTCTTGGGTGCGTCTTCGCGCACCTGGCTCGCGTGAACAGTGTGGGAGTAAAACCTAACACGAACGAGTGCGTCCTTTCAGAATCCACCGTCAAGTTATTGGGGGTCACTGTCGGCGCAAAAACATCAGCCCCAATCCAAAAACATCAGCCCCAATCTACTTATGCTCGTCTTAAAGGAATGATGAGCTCGGATGAGCTCGGCATCGCCAAGTACGATCCCTCGTACCTCACAACAGTGGCGAGTGATGCAAGTTCGTACGGACTGGGAGCTCTTTAACAACAGGAAGAACCCTAAGGAGAGCGTCGTGACTTTGTTAACGCTTCGCGATATCTTACAGCGAGAGAGACCCGTTATAGCCAGACAGAGATAAAGGCTCTGGCCGTCACGTGGGCCGCCAAAAGGTTTGACCAGTTCGTCCGTGACATAAGGGTTGATGTCGAAACAGATCATCGACACCTCGCCACTCTGTTCGGATCTGCAGAACTGAACGCTATGCTTCCTTGCATTCAGCGCTTAAGGATGCGGCATATGGCATATTAGTACAACATTCTCTACGTACAGGGAAGCTCCTAGCGACGGCTGACACCATTTCCCGAGCTCCTCTGCAGGCTCCCGACAACAGAGTAAGCACCATCAAGATCTTTGTTGGGGCACGGCCTAAAATATCGAAAGTTTTGCGTTATCTCGCTTCAATTGCCGACGCAAGCACAAAGCTGAGGATGGAGTCTTCGTCTGCCTACTCCGATTCTGCAAGGACGGGTAGCCAAGGACGTTCAGAGCTCCATTGCGTCTTAGGGTTTTCTAGAAGAACAGAAGCCACGTCAACGCCTTCAAGCGCCTGTTGTTGAAGGACTGTCGCATCGTGATTCCCAAGTCGCTCCAAATGTAGATGCTCGGAAAACTTTACGAGGGTCACCAAGGCGTGGGAAGATGCAACACAAGGGCTGGCCACTCTGTCTGGTGGACAACCTTGAAGAGCAGTTTGGAACAGCTGGTGGGGACGTGCTGTCATTTTGCACAAACCCGGATTCAGCGTTATGAGCCGCATTTTGGGACTCGGACACTTGATCACCCGTGGCAACGCGTCGAAGTTGACTTCTTTGATCTCAAGGAAAGCAACTAGCTGGTAATGGTTTACTACTACTCGCTTTTCCCGGAGGTGGTGAGCAGCGCGTCTACAATTTCAAGCTCAGTCATTGCGGCTCTAAAGAGTTCGTTTGTCCGCATTGGGATTCCCGACGCAAAGATCTCGGGCACCGTTCCACATTTTTCTTTTTTCAACGAAAGTATACTATTTCGCAACCTCGTATGGGTTTGCTCTCCGGACAAGCACTCCAAGGTACCCGAACGCGAATGGCGAAGGGGAGTGCATGGTTCGAACACTCAGGTAGCTGTTCGTCAAGCCAGATGACCCACAAATGACGTTCATGGTGTAACGTGGCACGCCCGGAGTGGCCGGTTATAACCCGTCACAGCTGCTCATGCATCGCCGTCTCCGGACCAGGATGCCAGGGTTACAGGCATCGCTAATGCGGAAGTGGGCATCACAAGAGTTCGTCAAGAACAGGGACCGAAAGGTGAGAAGACGTTAAATCTAGGACTTCAACGGGCGTCACACTGCCCGGTCACTGCGCCCTCTGGAAGCAGAGGAAGACGTCTGGTTGTAGAAAATAGCAGGTCCGCTAGGGTGCTAGTCCGGCACGGCGGCCGCGCTCCTACTTGGTCGAGGTGCCAAGAGGTGCCAACCAGCGTAACCGTCGCCCCTCGGTGCCGTTTACTCCGAGTACTCCCAGACGGCCAAGTGACTTTGTTTCAACTCAGCCTGCAACTGCAGACGGGCACAGTTCCTGTTGCTGAAAGACAGACGTGTGGTTCAGACGGGCCAGAAAGACAAACCGGTGGATCAGTGTACGTACCCTGTGCTACACGACAGGGCCTCCCACCAGTTATACGCGTGTCACATGTCTGAACGATGGCCCTAATAAAAGAAAACGTGTTCAACATTTTTAGATTGCTTCAAGACAATGCCCGAAGCCTGAAATATACACAAATAGACTTCCTTTATTACATTATAGATGACCGAGCCGAGGATATCTTCAGCGCTTTCGAGCTGACTAAATCAGCTGCCGATAACTTGAAGTTTTATGGTGCTCGTTTCAACACCCGGATCGAACAAGAACAGAGGCCTTCGCCTAATCATTGACTGCCTTGTTAAAGTGGAACTACGTGCCACTGCAAGACCAGTTTGTACAACATCGGTTAGACCTCGGCATTCGCGACAAGATGATCTCAACAAATCTATAGCTCGACGCTCATCTTTTTTCACAAAAGCCAACGTAGGAAAAATTGTGAGCACCAGCAGAGGCTTTATTCGACGTTTCAAGCAAAGCCTGCCCTTTTTGAAGTAAAGAGATAATACGAGTACCAAGATGTTTCGGAGAGTAAAAGAGAGACAGAGAGGAAAATCAATACTAAAAACAGACACGTCGACACCGAAAACAGACCCACACACAGCGGGAAACGTATGGAACAACACATACCGATGCTAAAAAAAATATTGTTGTTGTCAGTGTCTAGGACAACAAACATATATAAAATATAGCGGCATACCCTTCATCCCCACGCCCACACTAAAAAAATAATAAGTATATATTTACAATTACGCGGGTCGTTAGGAAAAATCATAACCATTCGAGAAGGGAACAGCGAGCACCAAGCACCGCCGAGGAAACGCAGGAAGCCATGAACCACTTCTCGGTATAACTGTCTACGCCGTGGGAGCGGCGTGGAGACAGACCCGTTCTGCGTGGACGCGTTAGGTTCAAGTAGTTTCGGCCCCTTAGGGCAGCTCTTTTGAAAAAGAGAATATTCTGCTCGAAACGTTGAATGAAGCCTCTGCTGCTCACAAATTTTCCTACATCTGATACTCTCTTGGTGAAGAATTGCTTATTTACAAAAGTGCTTAGATCCGGTGAGGCAAGTTGTAAACGTTTGTAAGCAGGGGACTGAGCTTCACCGAGACGGAAAAGCTGGTGGAGTGTCGATAAAGTTGGCACATGAAAAATTTCAAACTACCACCTCTATCAAAACAAACACAAGGTATCTATCTGTTGCTCAAGAAATAATCGGTGTCGAAACGACCGAACTCTGTTCATGGAAAACAACCAATGCTCCAAGCAAGAGTTCCTCTGTAGCGGGCGAGCCAGTCATTTCAAAGAATCATGTCCATCTTGATACGATATTTGCTGTAGTTGCCACAAGAAAAACATCTTCCCTTCGGTCTGCCTTCACACAAAAGCCCACTTCAATGGAACGTCAGACACGAGGACTACAGTGACGGGGTTGGTGTTTTCTGCCTCCTGCAAGTTGCCCTAGAGTTCCAAATTATAAAGTTAGTTGCGTACTATCTTTATAAAACGGAAATCAATAGGTCGTCTGCAAAGGGGGAGTTGCTTCATAGTTATTCTTGCGTACAAAAAGCCTATATTGGTGAGGCGGAGAGATCTGTGAATCAAGGATTCTGCGAGCACGAACTGTCCTTAAAATCAGAAGTGGAGAGCAGGAAAGGGGGGGGGGGGGGAAGGTACCTTACCTTTTACTGCGCTCTTTGTTGGTGTCGACACATCTTTATAAAAAGTAGAGTTCATTGGAAAGTGCAGAGCCTGAGTGATTAGGGATACTCTTGAAGACTGCAATTAAAAAAGAAGGGATACGAAATCGAGTTACCTAGACATCGCTCAACTTACACAGGAGAGAAATTTACTTCCTAGACACGTGTTCATTGACCATCCCCTGACCGACATTTTTGCTTTTGCCAATTTTTTTGGTACTAAAAAAACGGTGACACACTAATATTAAACAGCGCACAAAACGTCAGCGGAAGAGAAAAGGACAGTAGAACGAAAGAGCGCTGACTCCCAACTGATTTCATTTAGGAAGAAGAGAAAAGGAGGAAAAAGTGGCCACGAAAATTGAATTCCACGTGAAGACAAGGTACAAGGAAAAGAAAATGAAGAAAATATGTACAAACTAGATCGATAGATTAAAGAAAAAAAGAAGAAGAAAACATTTTAAAATTGTTTTCATCTTTTTTGTAGGTATGCAGCCAAGTGGCTGCATACCTCCAAAAGCACCTCTCCAGCTTAAGCCTCTCGGATCCATTTCTGGTCCGCAATTCCGAGGCAGTGGTGCGGTCACTGCGGGTAGAAAATTATGGTCATCATGAGTTTTTAGTGTGGATGTTCAAGATATCTTTTATTCCATCCCCCATCCACCACTGCTTGCAGCGGTTCAATCGTGTATTGAAAGCAACGGGAGCTCGCATTTCGAAATGCTACAGGCATCCCCATCGAGGACTTCCTACAGCTTTTAATTTACTACCTTAAGTCAACGTACATCGGGTGGAAGGACGATTTTTACCTACAAAAGTCCGGTGTATGTATCGGGTCATGTGTTGCCCCTGTCCTTAGCGACATCTTCCTGTCCAGGGTTGATCGAAGTATCCATGATTCCCTCAGTACCCTGCCTGTACGAAAAGTATTTCGATATGTTGATGATTTTTTGATTGTGTACGAGAAAGGGGTGGGAGGTTATGGAGTACATCAGGTGGTTGAAACATTCGTTAAGTGTGGTTCGGGACTAAAGTTCACGTTTGAGGAACCCAAGGATGGGACACTGCAATTTTTGGATCTATCGCTATCGGCCCAAACCAACCACTTATGCTGGTCCTACTCTCCCCGGTCAAAAAAAGCAATTCTGCCCTACACATCCTCCCACTCTAAGATTGTGAAAAGGGGCATAGCCATGTCCATTCTAGGCTCGGCCTTAGAAAAATCGTGTTTCCATACCGTGAAGGTCAGTTGTTGCTCTCAACTTGAACGCCTTAAGGCATCTGGTTACCCTCACGCAGTTTTAATAGAGGTTATGAGGTCTTTGTTGAGGAAGGTTAAAGGGGAGAGTAGCAGCAGGCAAAATATACAAAAGAAGCGCCCGGTCGTAGTACCATACCTGCATAAATTGTCTCACAATTTAAAGCAAATCGCAAACAGGTATGATGTCCCCGTGGTGTTCTCGACCCCCTACGTTTATCCAAGATCTGCGCAAAAGTGGGGTCCGTCCTCGACAATCGATTACCAGCCGTATGCCACAAGAGGCACAAGAACAAGTTTGTTACCTGCACGGACGGCGTGGTCTACAAGATCCCCCTGACGTGTGGTAAATGCTATATAGGTCAGACGGAACGATGCATCAACGACAGGCTTAGAGAACACTTCTATTCACTTCAAGCCACGGTAGGCGGGCACTTGCCGACACACTGTCGCTCAGTGCGCACCGACGTTTGGTGAAACAACTGTTCTTGGTAGATTTAAAGACCGGACTACTCGAGAAATCTACGAGGCTTTTCAAATTCAAAAAATAGGGCAGCAATGCGTCAGCCAGCCGTCCCTGTCGCTGAGTGCAAAGGAGGTGTCTTTTTGGACAACGCCTATGCGCAGTAACTTTGGCCGGCCAGGGGTGAAAGTACCGTTTTTTTTTAATTTTTTTAATTTTTATATTCTTTTTTTATTTTCTTTCTATTTTTTTAAATTTTTTCTTCTTCTTCTTTTTCTTTAATCTATCGATCTAGTTTGTACATATTTTCTTCATTTTCTTTTCCTTGTACCTTGTCTTCACGGGGGTTCAATTTTCGTGGCTTCTTTTTCTTCCTTTTCTCTTCTGTCTAATTAAATCAGTTGGGAGTCAGCGCTCTTTCGTTCTACTGTCCTTTTCTCTTCCGCCGACGTTTTGTGCGCTGTTTAATATTAGTGATGTACCAACTAGCTCAAATTACCACTTTACTACGGTGACACACCCCAATGTTTTTTGCCAGTCGATTTAGTTGGGTGTCAGGAGACTACCCAATCAGCATTTTTCTGGAGTGCCACTTTTAATAAAAAAGAAAACTCTACTGCCCAATACCAAAAGCAAAAAACTTCCACGGAAGATCATGGCCGAAGTCACATGGCTACACAAAACTGCGTATTTTTTTTGCTGTTTTACACCACCTTTTTGGCCTTTGAGGCAAGACTACGGCGACAACGAAACAGCGTGAACCGTTTGTCGTGCGATTCTTTCGAGCTTATATCCCTTTCGCTCAATGTTCTGCGCTTGTAGATCGATTGGCTAGTACCACGAACGACAGTTACAAAGTAGCGGCCTCACGTCCGTTGCAACGTCGGTCCCTCATGCGTCGCCGTCGAGTCGTCCAGCTACCACAACACGGTGGCTAGAAGGGAAGGCGTCAGAATCGCGCAGCTTGCTCCGTGTGTGACGGCACGCTAGTGTATCAGAACGACAATAAGTTGCGCGCTAATCGACTCTGAGATGCAAAGTGCATACGGCCGCGCGTGGAAAGGCTTGTTCGCGTCGCTTGAAGTTCTCGTTTCTGGTGCTCTTCCTCGAAAGATTGCGCCATGCGTCAATACTGCCGCGATAGCAAAACGGCAAACACACTGCTTTGTTCCCGGATCCACCACTGGGTACGTTTCTGTAAAGAAAGAAGAAAAAAACCTTCCTCTTCACCGCTCTCTACGACGACCATGACGACAAAAGTGTCACCAGGTTCATTTTAGTGTTAGATTAACCCCAAGTCCAATATCAACGTAGTTTCCCTGTCAAAAGTTTGTTAGGTGGCGCGTATCGTACGCGATGCTTAATCGCGGAGCAAGAAAGTACCCAAATCGCAGTCTAGCCTTGCACACTCCCCAGTTGATACTTGAAAATGCGCAAATAAAAATTGTTATAATTGTTATTAATATTTTTGTTGATATATTTATCCTAAGAAGGAACAGGTAGATGAACAGTTGTCGGTGGAAAGGACATAACTATGGGCAAATAAATGTCGACCTCTTGTAACCAGTACTTTTCTAGCGTGTTGTCTCTTGACCCCGGTTTCATACCGTGTTCACGAGGCTTTCGTGATGCACTGCCAATACCTGACATTGTCGTTCAGAGGAAGGAGTGTTCGCCTCACTGCTCAGTTTAGATAATAAAAGAGTGCAGACCACGGCAATATTTCCAACGCGTTTTTAACGAGATACGCCGAATTGTGTTCTAAACATTTATACTATTTATTTGATAAATTACTACGAGAAGGCTGAGTACCGAATGACTGTTAATGCGCGAAAGTCGTTCCTATTCATAAATCAGGGAGTACCAGTGACACTAATAATTATAGACCTATTTCCTTGCTTGCCACGGTGAAGAAACTGCTTAAATATATAGTTCATAATATTATTTCGTCTTTCTTTTAAACAAATTATATTATCTGTGCTAAATGAACTACATGGGTTTAGGCGGAAGCTTTCTACGACTACGCAACTCGCAGAAACGGTTCATTACTTTTCAGAACTCGTTAACAAAAGGGAACAGACGGACGTTATATCTTTATATATTTCGAAGGCCTTTGACCGAGTGTCACATCCCAAACTTCTTTGAAAACTATCCAAATTGTTATTAAATAACAAACTGTTTCGTTGGGTTACAGAATATTTATGCGATAGGCACCAGTTTGTTCAGGTAAAAAGGCCAAGATAACCGTCCCTGCAGGTACGTGTCGGCGTATCACAGGGATCTGAGTTACGCCCTCTTTTTTTCCTTGTGTATATAAACGATCTAGTAAAAGCCAATATAAAAATGAATCTCCGTCTTTTTGGTGATGATTTTGTAATATTTGCCGAAATCAAAGACGTAGCAGACCAAGATGATCTGAATTCGAGCCCGACTGAAATCGGCAATTCGTGCCAGACATGGCAAATTGGTTTAAACCTTAAAAAATGCGTTTCTATGACAATAACCCGCAAAATGCCTCCTGTGCCCTTATCATAGAAGCTTAGAAAATTTTCGTCTGCAACAGGTTTTAACATTTAAATACCTCGGTGTAACTCTTACTTCTGACTTCAGATGGAATGCCCACATTGACTTGGCGTGTCAGAAAGCGATGTTTAAACTTTGGTATCTTTGACGTAACCTAAGACACTCCACATCTGCAACAAAACTAACAACTTACAAAACACTCGTAAGGCCCCTCTTAGAATATGCCGATATTACTTGAGATCCGCACACGTCATCAAACATTAACAAACTCAAAAGAATGGAAAAAAACACTTAAATTAATTTACAGAAAAAAATAGTAAAAGGATGGGTTCCGTGAGTACACTTTACAGCATAGGAGATATCCAGCCCCTTCAAACGCGTAGGGAAATTAACAGACTCAGTTTCTTATACACAAGTCGCGTTATGTCTCTCTAAAATCCCCGAGAAGCACACGAAATTGTCACAGTTCATCACTTGCGGAATATCAGTGACATAATGATTGTTTCAAATTGACATTTTTTTTCCTAACACCGTAAAAGAGTGGAATGAATTAGCTTTTGACATTATAGATGCATCATCATCTTCACAGTCATTTAAAGCATTACTCTTTTCAGTGTATAAATGAACCCCATGTTATTGTGACCTAAAACTCTGAATTATCATCGTGTTACCGTGTTTACGATGTAGCATTCTCTACTGCTTTAATTTTTTTCATTGCTCGTGTGTGTGCGTGGGTGTATGGGGTAGGGGATAGCTCCTGACCGAGCATTATCTCGCTGTTGTTTACACTTATTGCTGTGTTAGCATTGTGTGAACTGTGAAATATAATTTCTTGTTAGTACAATTATGAATAACTTTGTCCCGATCCTACAATGCCGTCCGTGAGAAGGTAGTAGGATCTGTAAATAAATAAATAAAGAATATTATTATTATTGTATTTATTACTACTACCTCTACTATTACTACTACTACTACTACTACCACTACTACTACTACTACTACCACAACTACTACTATAATTTTCATTAATAATATTATTATTTTATTGTCAAATAGTCGACAACAGCGCCACCGCTGCATCCTGACCGGCTGCTCCTTCGCACCCTCGCCGATTTTGTACACGGTACACGGAACCCAGGATGGGTTTCGTGTACTCACGGAGCCCATCCTAGCCAACGTAAAAGTAGTTAGACAAAGAGGACGCACAGTTAGACAAAGAGGACATGTTCATCCTGTCCGTCCTCTTTGTCTTGCTTTTTGTATTTTGAAACTTTTACCAACGCCCTCAATCCAAATGTAAATGTTGTCAAGCCTGAGGTTCGTCGCCATATTGAGAATGATGTGTACATGTATTTTCCGTTACTTGTTTCAACATTTCTTTCGATTAACGTATTTGCAGCTTCTTGAAGCCCTCGAACCAGGTTGGGCAGTATCGCGATACAAATGTATCGCGATAATATTTCAGAAATACATTTCGTATCTGTATTTCTGTATCGCGATACATTTTTTTCACCAGTATCTGTATTCCTGTATCGAAATATATTTGAATGCTTCTTTGTATCGCGATACAATCAGGATGAAATGTATTTCATTACATTTCTTCAGAAATACTTCCCTCACCCCCCCCCCTCCGAAAAAACAAACAAATTCAAACGCATTTTTTTTCTTCTGAGGGCACCATGGTTAAGGAGATGCTGGGGCATTGTTACTATGCTGACCAAAGTCCGTTCCGATTCTCCAAACTATTTTTCTATGCGTCCTCTTCTCTTCTGAGAAGTGTTGCGTAGTCGGGGACTCGAACCAGGTGGCGCGCCAGGAGTGGAGTCGGGGCATCTTCCACTGCAGGTCCTTAGGTAGGGATTTCTTGAGCCATTGTTTGCTGGCATCCAACGCCCGCTGCTAACCAACTCTCCCAGCCGGCAAAGCTGAGTCACAGTCCGTTGCAGCACGAGCCTGATGGTGGTGGTGGTGGTGGTGGAATAGTAGGATGACTCACGCAGTAATGTTTAACACATGTTCGAATGCGTCTGCAGCTGCGCCGCATAATATTGCAAGGCTCAAGGGTACGTCATCAGCTGCTGTGAGCATGACCCGCTGCTCTAGTGATCCGAAACCCAGGAAGGAGGCCAGACGTGGCCTCGGTGTGCCGGCCCATAGTTCGTACGCCCGCAACTCGTCTCGAGCGCGCTCTTTCTCGGAGAGCTCGCACCTGTGCCGGCAATATCAGGTCGCAATCCCCGATGTCTCTGTTTAGATAATGGTAGGCGAAACTTGAGGACTGCAATTCATGTGTCGGTGGCGGAGGGTCGGCAAGAAGGACCTTCACAACAGGGATAGCACCGTATCGCAAAGTGCCAAACCTACGGAGAGTAATTTCGGGATCAAAACATCCACTTCGAACTTCATTCAGTTGGCATCTCAAACAAATTTCAAAAATGTATTGCAGTATCAGTATTTCTGTATTTGTATTTCTGCCTTTCTAAAATGTATTCCTGTATTTGTATTTCCAAATACTTTTTGCCTCTATTTGAAATGTATTTCCGATACGTATCGCGATACATTTTTATAGATGTATTTTAGTATCAGTATTTTAGCTGCTATTTCAATGTATCCCAGTATTCGTATTTCCAAATACATTTTGAGTATTCCTGCCCAGCCCTGCCTCGAACATTAGGGTTCATATACAGCTCTTTTGCCCCTGTTTCCGGCTTGAGCGGCGTGGCCGTCGGAGTAACCGCGCGTTGCATTATGGGATGTTTCCCGTATTTACGTCACATGTGACGTCACGTGTGATTTCACGAGGGTCACGAGTGACGCTATCAGGTCACGAGTGACGCCACGAGGGTCACGAGGAGGAGGAGGAGGAGGATATTTTTTCCGCTAAATTTAGCGCAAAACGTACCCACTAAACTTAGCGAAAAAACTTCTCCGCTAAATGTAGCGAAAAAATGTCACTGCTAAATTTAGCGAAAAAAGTCCCGGCTCTATTTAGCTGGAAAATTCCACCCTTAAACTAAAGAGGAAAATTTTCCCGCTAAATTTAGAGGAAACATTACGCGCTAAATTTAGCGGCAAAAAAATGCCCCGTTACAATTAGCGCAACAATTTCCCCTCTAAATTTATCAATCAATCAATCAATCTTTATTTTTGGCCTTCCTAGCCAACGGTGCCTACATACAAAAACGCTAAGGCAACTTGACGGGGTCTGAATTCGTTTGGAGATAGGCAGCAGGACTAATTTCCCAAAAAATAAAATAAAACACGCTAATATTTTCTTTAGCAAAATACCAATATATACCAAAAATACCGAGGTCGCACACGAGCGCACAAACCAGAAAAATATACGCACAGCTTCTGTTCATAATATTCTACAAAATACAACACTTTCTAAAAGAGAAATACGGTTAGCAAGACGCAATATAAGAACAACCAAAAAGCGTACACAGCCATTTTTCACATTACACAGAATTACAACCTTTTTAACAAGAATAGATGTACCATACACGAAACGCTTTCACATTTATTTAAACACATGTCCGACAGGCTATAAGAAGTATATAAATAATTTCTTCCCATGTTATATATATCAATATTGTTGGTAAATAAATGGAAATAATTCCCCGCTAATTTTATTGCAACAATTTCCCAGCGAGATGCAGCGGACAAATTTCTGCGCTAAATATAGCGGAAAATTTTCCGCGCTGAATTTAGCGGTACAATTTCCCTACTAAATTAAACGGAAAAAAAATTCGCTGCTAAATTTAGCGTAAATATTTCCCGTTAAATTCAACGAAAAAGATTCCTGGCTAAATTTAGTGGAAAAACTTTCCCTGCTAAGTTTATCAAAAAAGTATCCCCGCTAAATTTAGATTCCTACACGCATGAAAACCCGTCAACTGACTCTCCAACAAAGCGATACCGAGACGGTGCCCATACTGAGAATAAGTAAACGCGCTTACGACAACGCGGTGTTCTCTCTGCAAAAACAGGGGCTTGGAATGGAACCATCTGCTACCTTCCGACTACATATTTGACTCTGAATGCTACCAGCTGCTGAAAGAAGAGAAAGGAGTATTGTTCTACGTGTTTCTGAAGCCTACGGTAGTGTCTTGTGTCTGGATCTCCCTCCACCGATCAGAACACGTTGTTTAGGTCATGACTAGGTCTCCGCGTTTCGGTAAATGCCGATAAACGCCAATAAATAAACACCAAAATGTTGTTTTTCCTTTTAGTCGAGGAAAACAATGACAAAAAATAATTGGACCTGCGCTTAAACAGGGAAGCTTCGATTTTGCACACCAAGTTTTTATCTGCCGCATTCTTTTTTTGTGAACCCTGACAAGATTTTGCACAAACGTTTACTTATTTTACTGTGAAGCACGATCCTCGGCCCGTCTCTCGGTATCGCTGGTGGGAATACTTTTTAACGCTAAAGTATGAACTGTCTCATAAAGCGAGCCGACGTCATCAGCTTTGAAACCATGCAAAACGGCACCTTAAAGAGGCCTGCAATCATATTTAAGCGTCTACCTTTTTGCGGTTTCACGTTCTGAAGTTCAGGCAAGCCAGCGGGCGCGGTGAGATTAATTAAATATCAGTGCGTCACATTTTAACCGGACGACGCGGAAACCTCCTCCACCGACGAGGGCGACCCGCGATACCGAAAGCGCGCAAAATGTGACGTCTTAGGTCCTGGGCTTACTAATGGTCAGAGCCGCTGAAAGCGTCTTTTTAGTCGAGATACAAAATATAAGTGGCGCGAACCGTTTCAATTATTTATAAAAGTAGTTTTTGTTCAGTATTTTAGATCAGAAAAGAAACGAATGCAGTTTATAAAGTACGGAAACAAGGAATGACCCGTCGACATACCCACCACCAAGTGGTGGAAAAGGCAGCGCATACTAGAAAGGAGTAGTGGGATCAGGCGCTCGACACGGAAAGGTCCCGGATGCACGCGACGGCGCTGCGGTCGTGTGCACAGGAGGATCCGGCCGGCTCCGAGCGTTCCGAAGGCCTTCGGCGAGACGCTTTGTCTTGCGGTTTAGCCGTTTCGTGGTATGGCAGCGCAGAAGTGGCTCCCATTCTGAACTGATCTTTACCCCGTGTTTGCTCTCGTTGTGGCCATGAAGTGTTGCCGATTAGTGCAGCAAATGCAATGGAGCCGTTCTGACTGCCGCTGCATACAGCCTATCCAGAACATGCTGTAGTGGCGCCCTCTCGCGCCGTCGACACGGAGTGCGGCAGCCGTGAGCGCTCGTAATGAGACCACAACCCCTCCTCTAGTTCACGGCCACTCAAGCAACCAAGGACGTCACGAGGAAGGTTATTTTTTGCTTGTTTTTGTAATTTTAATTTGCCTATAACTTTTAAAATAAAGCGAATTTCGAGAAAAAGTTTCACTAAGTTACTACGTTCAGTGCGCTCAGGTTCGGTGCAAATTAAGAACCAGTAAAGAAGTCCTTGCAGGGCCTTTAATGAAACCACGCGCAAAGCTAGCCAACGACACCTTTGCACTTCGGTCCTATTGGCTGGCGCGCGTCGACGAGGATCCCATTGGCCGCTGCGCGTCGGTTTCGTAGGTATCATCCTGACTGTGTTATCACACTGTTCTGTTATCATCGATCACCGCGTTCGCTCGCCTCTTATCGGTTGTATGGCGCATGGCCATATATGCGGCGCATGGAATAAACCAAAGGGGTTCGTTCTGCTGGGAACTACGTTGCTGTCTGTTCCTCCCTCGCGCCGCAAGGCGCACGATGTTTGAACGATCGCTCACCCGATGGCGCTGCGTGTCGGCGAGGCAGCGGCTCCACTTTCCACGCCCAAGGTCAGCGCGTTGTACATGCGCAGATTATAGAAGGGAACGAAGAGCGGCGTGCGTGCTTATCGCATTCACAACTCATACAGAAGTGCTTATTTCCAGTACTTGTAATGTGCATCAACCCTGCATGGAAAGTGATGACGACGGCGTCGGCCCGAGTGTTCAGGGTCAGCCAAATCACAGACATGCATTTGTTTAACAACATCAGCCCCTACCCCAGCCATCATGCTATCGCACAAGAACAAATTTAGCGGGATTACAAAAGCATAAAGTTGGTCCCAGAGTATACTCATCTCATGATTCGATTTATGCCGGTGCACCTGACATCTCGGAAGCGGCGACTCAGGTCTATCACCGTTAGCCGTTCTATCGCAGTACAGCGACACTTTAGCTGGCGATATTGGCGTCTGGCAGAAACCACGACGACAAAGCATTTAAAAAAAGCTAGATATGAGTGTTTTACGGTTTTGTTGGCACCTATCAATCATGCTGCTTTTTATACAATTGTCAAAACTTACTATCCAGCGTAAGTTGTGTCGGCGGCGAAAGTGATCGCTCTGCCTCTCCCGCCGCGTTACACTACCCTGAAGAGAGGTGAAGTCAACTACGAACCGCTGGTTTCGAGACACATTTAGTGGTCATTAGCGCGGATGGCCACGGCGGCTGGTGGCGCTTCAGGTTTTGAAATCGCTGTACGGATACAGTGTAGCAGAATGAGCGGTAGTGTCTGGACCGGAGCAGCTCCGGACAATGGTAGCTCCGTGAGGCGGCATGTGCAGACAGGCGATCGCGGCGCTGCAGTCGACAGAGCAGCAGAAAGCACTACCTACTCTATAGTTACGACCACTCCTATCTGGAAACACACCAGCAGGAACCTTCCGGAGGTCGAGTTTCAGCGGCGTCTCGACTGGGCGTGGAACTCGTGATTTTAGTTCGTTTATCGCGCTGCACCAGGTTGCGCTTGGCCCCTAAGGCGTTTGCGGCGTGCGGTCACAGCCAATACGCTCTGTGTTGGCTGCGCAAGCAAAAAGAAAAACGAATCCAATTGGTCGAGGTGGGCTTCTTCAGTATCATTAACGTAGAAAAAAATATTTTACAGATTGAACGCGCTTAAACCCGAAGCGCGATCAGCGCTACGCACTCACGAATAGCGAAGGTCGACGAGTAGGGTGGACCGGCGTATTGGCGCCCAGTGATACCCTCTTACAAGGTGGCGCTCAAACTCGGCCCTCAGCCGGGAGCAGGTCCCATGGTGGCCTCATGGCATGGTCGTAAGTATACAGTTGGTCGTGGCAGAAAGTCGCTGCGGTTCGCACGTGCCACTGGACGTGCGCGTGCACGCAGTGCACCTGCTCCAAACCGCCACTATGAACCAACTCAACTCACTCGGCGTCACGCAACTGCGGTGGCGCTGCTGTCGGTACTGCACATGGGCGGACGCTTCCCCTCCTCTCCCGAATTTTCGGAACTTCTGTAGCACGCACCCGGATGCCTACACCTGGTGTGGGCAAACGCGGGCTTGTTTGCTAAACACTGTGCTGGTTTATACTCACCCTTTGCCTATGCGCCGGTTCCCGCACCTATCGCGATCTACACCACATGCCTCACGACAGCCGCACTCTAGACCCAAACACTACCCCGTATTTTAGTTCACTGTAGTAGGGAGTTGCGACTACAAGTGACCAGAATATTCATGCTCCGGATGTCGTTTATGGAGCTACTACTTGAATTTACTTTGTGTTACAATCCACAAAAAAACTGTGCATGCGCAATAAGATTCTAGCATCCCCATCAAGGCTTAAAAACAATAAACGTGCGGCCTTCTTAACGGAGCAATGCAACATATTTTCTTACTTTGAATTAATTCAGATTACAATTATTCCTTGGATTTATAACCTATCAAACACATGTTGAATATTTTTCTACTCCATGGAAGTCGCAGGAAAAATTTAAGGAAAAACGAACACCGTTTACTTCCTTAACTCGCAGCAAGAAAAAGGCGGCCAAGTGGCATGGAGCCGATTATGATGACCGCGAATGCTTTAACATGGCCAACTGTTGGAGTTGGCAGAGAATAGGGCACGCGCTACGCTGAACGCATTGTTAGGGATCGGCTGTTCCCGTCATCCCAGCGATAAGGAACGAACCATTACCCGAATGCATGTCGAGGCGTTGATTGTCACGAGCCATGACCAAATGCCTTCGCGGACTTCGTGTTCATGCAGATTTTAAATATCGTCCCAGCGGGGATCGGAAAGCTTGATCACGCACACCTGTGGTTTGCATTGATGGCGTTGTCCACACAGCAGGCGCCTCAGCGTACGGGTCTGTAACCTTTCTGCACAGCTGCCCAAGCTTCCCGTGTTGTACTATTTTGGGCAAATAATAAAGATTAATTGATTACATTTCGCGAAGCAGAGACTAAAAGAAAAGTGTCCCTTTTATTTTGAAATTCCATCGCGACAAAGACGCTTCTTGGTGAGTGGTGTTCCGTTCAATTATTCTTTCGTCCCTCTAATGCCAGTAAGGTGGTGTTAAGTGAGAGACGCTTCTACATAATACCATTGTACAGCCCCTTTCAAGGGAAGAAGAAGCGGTTTTGTACATAAATAAAAAGACAAATGTTTACATCGTCTTTCTTTTGCGTCAAGGCTGACAAATATCGAGATTTATATTCTTTTATTCTCAAATTTGGTGCGCAATAGTTGCAGGTAATAATTTTCAAAGCACGTCTATAGTTCGTTTCACCTTATGTTGTACCGCAGCGAAGGCTACAAGCGCGAGCTCATAGCGTTGGCAGCTGCTCTTAAGTCACGAGAGCTTGTGCCGCCGAGACGCGCCCCAGAGCAAGGAGCTCGCGCTTGTAGCCTTTTCTGCGGTACATCATAAGCGAAACAG
This sequence comes from Ixodes ricinus, assembly GCA_037355805.1. NCBI lineage: Eukaryota > Metazoa > Arthropoda > Arachnida > Ixodida > Ixodidae > Ixodes > Ixodes ricinus. Next base: position 14,913 of record JAZHYW010006018.1, on the reverse strand, counting down.
AGTATAGAGCATCTCTTTCCCGGGGCGTCTCGTCATAAAGAAGTTTTCGGAATCTCCGCTCTCGCGCATTTTCACAGACTATCAAACTATGCACGCGCACTCTTGTTATTTTCAAAGAGATTTGAAAAAAAAGTCACGACCGCTATCGGTGCGAGAATATACCTGGCAAGCTTGAACCTGCACGCACTGCAGTGCCGAACGACACGCGCTCGGCGGCCCAAATATCATTTTATGACGGAGCTGCGCTCACGGAGGACATACTCTCTCGGTAGCTTAAGGTGTATCCACACAACGGACCAAATTGCTGTTTTGGTCCGCGGGCCGCGCATCACGTGATCTTACGTCACCGGTTTTCGAGGTCCGCCGGCGGTCCGCGGCCCGCGCTTCTGAGAAATGCCAAGCGACTTTTCTCGCCCGGACCTTGGCGGCGGACCGCGGCGTTTTTAGTATATTTGAATCGCTAAGTCTGGCAACAAACTGGCTGTTTACCGCCAACTGTTGAAGACGAAGAAGACGAACCTTTTGTTGTGCCACGAAAAGAGTTGACTATGCAGACCAAGATATTTCCTGCACATCCAGGGCTTCATCCAGCATGCCCTTTTCGGTTCACTTAAGTCCTCCTCGTCCTCAATAGTTAACGCCAGGGCCACCGCGGCCAAACGTCTTTTTCGTTCAACCTCATCTTGGCTCCTTACAAATAGCCTCAAAGCAGCTCGCTGCATGCGTTTGGCGGAGCTGTGAGGTCGATGGGTTAGACCGGCCCGTTCGCTCTGTCGTCTGCTCTTTGGTCCGCCGTGTGGATGCTCATTGCAGCCGGGCGGCCCGCGGGCCGCGCATCACGTGATCAATCGGTCCGCGGCCCGGTCCGTCGTGTGGATACACCCTTAGCTACGGATCACGGAGGGGCCACCCACCCGACCAAGCGCCATCGGAAGCCCACTGCAAGTGCAGTGTGTCGGAGCCCACTGCACTTGTCGTCTGCACTACGTGCACCGCCGGCGTAAGCCCGACGATCCAACACCTCCTTTGGGATTGTGCCGGCTTGCAAGACAAAAGAGCCGAACACCTGGGGCCTCACGTCCACACTTTAGAGCCGTGCATCACACCGGTTAACGAGGCACGGGCCAGGACGACGCTACTCTCCCTATGGAAGTTCGCGCGCTTGATAGAGTGCACCGCTGAATGTTAACTTTTTCTAGTGATGTTCCACTTCCTCCAATGAGGCCATGGCGCCACCCTTTTGAAAATAAAGTTAATCGTCATTATCATCCGACGAGACGATTTGTCGGAGGTTTCTTGTGTTTGCTAGTGTTTGGCTACATGTTCAGGAACAACTAGCGTCACATTCAGATTCAAGGCATAAAAAATATTCTACAAATCAGAGCTCGTTTTGTAGTAAGAATATCTTTGGCTTTACCTTCGGACAACACTTTTCCGGAAGCCTTTGAAGTGAACACATGAATTGGCTTGGTAACTTTTCGCAGTACGATTTACCACAGAGGTGCCCGAAAGGGACGAATACATCGCAACAAACTTTAAAAAAAAATATTACCTTAGTAAAAACGAAGAGAACGATAAATCATTTTCCCTACCTACGGCTCCCGTCAGCAAACCGCGCATCCTCTGACTGGCCCAACAACCGACAGATGGCGGCACCGCCCCGGCGTCCACTTAGAGAGCTTGGATTGTAGAGGGGATCCACCTCTAACTATGGGGAGCGATTGCAATTGAATGGTGGACGCCGCTTGCGGACATTTCTCGCAAACGCGCATGCGCTGCGACTTCCCGTGGAGAGGAGGAAAGCAGGCGGGAAGGCGGAAACGTTTGCACGCGATCAGTGCTCTCGGCACCTTCTCGCAGCTCGTATACATAGTTTGCATCTTAGGTCATTCGCAGGCATGCCAGTGTTTTTAAGCCGCAAGCGTTCGGTTCGCCGTGCTACTTGCACAAGGTCTTTGTGTATTCAAATGACGATACATTCATAAGACCTCGTTTATTTACCAGCTTCGCTTAAGTTACCTGCACCTCCTGAACCAGTGCAAAAAGGTATATGGCAGTGTACATCCGGTAAGTGCATTTAGATACGACCCAAAGTACACCGGCCTACACTTTTCTGCACCGGTGCAGAACGTGCCGGTAATTAGAAAAAAGCTACAGTAAAACAAAATAAAAAAGGCTGGTTTTCATGAACCCGCGAATAACCGAAAGCAGACGCCATGGCGTGGAGATGATAGAGCCAGCGAATGCAGTCGACACCATGCTCTTCCGCTTCGGATATAGATTACAGCGCCACTCCCAAAGCCGTGACTGCGCTGGCACAGAGCCAGCGCAGTCACGGCTTTGGGAGTGGCGCTGTAATCTATATCGCAGCCGGAAGAGCATGGTGTCGACCGCATTCGCTGGCTCTATCATCTCCACGCCATGGCGTCTGCTTTCGGTTGTTCGCAGGGTTCATGAAAACCAGCCTTTTTTATTTTGTTTTACTGTAGCTTTTTTTCTAATTACCGGCACGTTCTGCACCGGTGCAGAAAGTGTAGGCCGGGTGTACTTTGGGTCGTATCTGGATGCACTTACCGGATGTACACTGCCATATACCTTTTTGCGCTGGTTCAGGAGGTGCAGGTAGCTTAAGCGAAGCTGGTAAATAAACGAGGTCTTATGAATGTATCGTCATTTGAATACACAGCATCTTGTGCAAGTAGCACGGCGAACCGAACGCTTGCGGCTTAAACGCAAAACTGCTGGCGCTGCCTGCGAATGACCTAAGATGCAAACTATAGCTGCTACGAGCTGCGAAGAAGAGTGCCAGACTGATCGCGTGCAAACGTTTCCGCCTTCCCGCCTGCCTTTCCTCCTCTTCCACGGGGAAGTCGCAGCGCATGCGCGATTTGCGAGAAATGTCCGCAAGCGGCGTCCACCATTCAATTGTACCGCTCCCTTACAGTTAGAGGTGGATCCCCTCTACAGAGCCAAGCTCTTCTAAGTGGACGTTGAAGGAAGCGATCTGTCACGTTGCTAGTCAGAGATGCGCGTGTATTGCTGACGCCAGTACATGTGTGAAATATCGACGTCTTCAGTCGTTACTAAGGTAGCTATAGTTTTTTTAAAGCTTGTTGCGATGTATTCGTCCCTTTCGGGCACCTCTGCGGTGTAACGTAATGCAAAAAGTTACCAAGCCAATTCATGTCTACCTCAAAGGCTTCCGGAAAAGTGTTGTCCCGAAGGTAAAGCCAAGAGAGTCTTCTTGCTACAAACGAGCGCTGATTTGTAGAGTCTTTACGCATGCACTATGAATCTGAATGTGACGCTAGTTGAGCCTGAATATTGTAGCCAAACATCAGCAAACGCAAGAAACCTCCGACAAATCGTCTCGTCGGATGATAATGACGATTGACGTTATTTTCAGAAGGGTGGCGCCATGGCCTCGTTGGAGGAAGTGGAACATCGCTAGAGAAAGTTAGCATTCAGCGGTGCACTTATCAAGCGCGCGAACTTCCATAGGGAGAGCAGCGTCGTCACCGGCCGCGTGCCTCGTTAACCGTGTGTGATCCGCGGCTCTAAAGTGGACGCGGGGTCCCAGGCGTATCGGCTCTTTTGTACTTGCAAGCCGGCGCAGTCCCAAAGGAAGGTGTTGGATCGTCGGGCTGACGCCGGCGGTGCACCGTAGTGCAGGCGACAGGTGCAGTGGCCGGAGATGCTGCACGCGCGGTGGGTCTCCGATGGCGCTTGGTCGGAGTGGGTGGCCCCTCCGTGATCCGCTGCAAGGCGTATCCGCACGACGGACCGGGCCGCGGACCGATTAGTCGCGTGATGCGCAGCCCGCGGCCGCCCGGCAGCAACGAGCATCCACACGGCGGACCAAAAGCGCAGACGACAGAGCGAACGGGCCGGTGCAACGCATGACCTCACAGCTCCGCCAGGCTTACGTGCGGCGAGCTGCTTTAACGGCTATTTGTAAGGACAAGATGAGGTTGAACGAAAGCCGTTGCGCGGTGAGCAACTGGCGACCAACTATTGAGGACGAGGAGGCACTGCCGAACTGGGCGTGCATGCTGATGAAGCCCTGGATGTGCGGGCCATATCTTGGTCTGCATAGTCAACTCATCTCGTGGCACGACAAAAGGTTCGTCTTCTTCGTCTTCGACAGCTGGCGGTAAATCAGCGCAACCGGTTGTTGCCGAGACTTAGCGCGTCAAATGCGCTAAAAACGCCGGTCCGCCGCCAGAGGTCCGGGCGAAAGTCGGCGTGGCATTCTCAGAAGCGCGGGCCGCGGACCGCCGGCGGGACCTCGAAACACCGGTGACGTAAGATCACGGATAAAGCGCCCGCGGACCAAAACAATTTGTCCGTCGCGGATACACCTTAAGCCGCTACCGAGAGAGTATGTCCCTCCGTGATGCACAGCTCCGTCATAAAATGATATTTAAGCCGCCGGAGCGTGTCGTTCGGCACTGCAGTGCGGCATGTTCAAGCTACAGGCACAGTCGCACCGATAGCTGGTCGTGACTTTTTTTTCAAATCTCTTGAAAATAACAGGAGTGCGCGTGCATAGCTTGATAGTCTGTGAAAATGCGCGAGAGCGGAGATCTGAAAACTTCTTTATGACGAGACGCCCATGGGAAAGAGATGCTCAAATACTCTGTTTCACTCCATGACGCCACATTGGTAGGGTGCCACAAGCGCGAGCTCCTTGCTCCTGGGGCGCGTCTCGGCGGCACAAGCTCTCGTGACTTAAGAGCAGCTAGCCAACGTTAAGAGCTCGCGCTCGTAGCCTTCGCTGCGGCAAGCAGACAAGGCGAAGCGTACTAGTGGACATGCCTTGAAAATTATTACCTGCAACTATTGCGCACCAAGCCTGAGAATAAAAAGAATATAAATCTCGATATCTGTCAGCCTTGACGCAAAGAGAAAGACGATGTAAACATTTGCTTATTGTATGTACAAACCCGCTTCTTCTTCCCTTGAAAGGGGCTGTACAATGGCATTATGTAGAAGCGTCTCTCACTTAACACCACCTTACTGGCATTAGAGGGACGAAAGAATAATTGAACGGAACACCACTCGCCAAGACGCGTCTTCGTCGCGATGGAATTTCAAAATAAAAGGGACACTTTTCTTTTAGTCTCTGCTTCGTGAAATGTAATCAATTAATCTTTATTATTTGCCCAAAATAGTGCAACACGGGAAGCTGGGCAGCTGGCAGAAAGGTTACAGACCCGTACGCTGGAGGCGCCTGCTGCTCAGTGGACAACGCCATCAATGCAAACCACGAGGTGTGCGCGATCAAGCTTTCCGATCCCCGCTGGGACGACAGCCCAAAACCGGCATGAACACTGAGAGTCCGCTTGAAACGGCATTTGGTCATGGCTCGTGAGCAATCAACGCCTCGACATGCATTCGGGTAATGGTTCGTTCCATATCGCTACGGGATGACGGGAACAGCCGATCCCTAACAATGCCCAGCGTAGCAGCGTAGCCCTGTTCTCTGCCAGCTCCAACAGTTGTCCATAAGTCAAAAGCATTCGCGGCGAAGGTCATCGGCTCCATGCCACTTGGCACCGCCTTTTCTCTGTCAGCGTTAAGGTAAGTAAACGGTGTTCGTTTTCACTTAAATTTCACCTGACGACTTCACATGGTAGAAAATAGGATGAACATGTGTTTGATAGGTTATAAATCCAAGGAATAATTGTACAATTTGAATTGGTTCAAAGTTAGAAAATATGTTGCATTGCTCCGTTAAGAAGGCCGCACGTTTGTTGTTTTTACGCCTTGATGGGGATGCTAGAGTCTTGTTGCGCATGTCACAGTATTTTTTTGTGGATTGTAACACAGAAGTAAATTGAAGTGGTAGCTCCATAAACGACATCCGGAGCATGAATATTCTGGTCGCCCCCAGTGGCAACTCCCGGCTACAGTGAACTTAAAATACGGGGTAGTGTTTGGGTCTAGAGTGCGGCTGTCGTGAGGCATGTGGTGTAGATCGCGATAGGTGCGGGAACCGGCGCATAGGCAAAGGGTGAGTATGAACCAACACAGTGTTTAGCAAACAAGCCCGCGTTTGCCCACACCAGGTGTAGGCATCCGGGTGCCTGCTACAGAAGTTCCGAAAATTCGGGAGAGGAGGGGAAGCGTCCGCCCATGTGCAGTACCGACAGCAGCGCCACCGCAGTTGCGTGACGCCAGTGAGTTGAGTTGGTTGCTAGTGGCGGTTTGGAGCAGGTGCACTGCGTGCACGCGCACGTCCAGTGGCACGTGCGAACCGCAGCGACTTTCTGCCACGACCAACTGTATACTTACGACCATGCCATGAGGCCACCACGGGTACCTGCTCCCGGCTGAGGGCCGAGTTTGAGCGCCACCTTGTAAGAGGGTATCACTGGGCGCCAATACGCCGGTCCACCCTACTCGTCGCAGCCTTCGCTATTCGTGAGTGAGTTACGCTGATCGCGCTTCGGGTTTAAGCGCGTTCAATCTGTAAAATATTTTTTTCTACGTAAATGATACTGAAGAAGCCCACCTCGACCAATTGGATTCGTTTTTCTTTTTGCTTGCGCAGCCAACACAGAGCGTATTGGCTGTGACCGCACGCCGCAAACGCCTTAGGCGCCAAGCGCAACCTGGTGCAGCGCGATAAACGAACAACAATACGAGTTCCACGCCCAGTCGAGACGCCGCTGAAACTCGACCTCCGGAAGGTTCCTGCTGGAGTGTTTCCAGATAGGAGTGGTCGTAACTATAGAGTAGGTAGTGCTTTCTGCTGCTCTGTCGACTGCAGCGCCGCGATCGCCTGTCTGCACATGCCGCCTCTGCGAGCTACCATTGTCCGGAGCTGCTCCGGTCCAGACACTACCGCTTATTCTGCTACACTGTATCCGTACAGCGATTTCAAAACCTGAAGCGCCACCAGCCGCCGTGGCCATCCGCGCTAATGACCACTAAATGTGTCTCGAAACCAGCGGTTCGTAGTTGACTTCACCTCTTCTCAGGGAAGTGTCAAGCGGCGGGAGAGGCAGAGCGATCACTTTCGCCGCCGACACAACTTACGCTGGATAGTAAGTTTTGACAATTGTATAAAAAGCAGCATATTGATGAGGTCCCAACAAAACCGTAAAACACTCATATCTAGCTTTTTTTAAATGCTTTGTCGTCGTGGTATCTGCCAGACGCCAATATCGCCAGCTAAAGAGTCGCTGTACTGCGATAGAACGGCTAACGGTGTATGACCTGAGTCGCCGCTTCCGAGATGTCAGGTGCACCGGCATAAATCGAATCATGGAATGAGTATACTCACGGACCAACTTTATGCTTTTGTAATCCCGCTAAATTCTGGCTTTGTACATAGCATTGATGGTCTGGGGTAGGGGCTGCTGTTGTTGGACAAATACATATCTGTAATGTGGCGACCCTAAACGTCTCCATCCGACCCTTGTCCACTCGCCATGCAGGGTTGATCCACATTGCAAGTACTGGAAATCAGCACTTCTTATGCAGTTGTGAATGCGAAAGCACGCATCGGCCGCGCTATCGTTCCTCTTCTATAATCCGTACATGTACGACGCGCTGACCTTGGGCGTGGAAAGTGATGCCGCTGCCTCGCCGGCACGCAGCGCCATCGGGTGAGCGATCGTTCAAATAATCGTGCGCCTTGCGGCGCGAGGGAGGAACAGACAGCAACGTAGTTCCAGCAGAACGGACCACCATTACGGTTTATTCCACGCGCCGCATATATGGCCATGCGCCATACAACCGATAAGAGGCGATGCACGCGGTGATCGATGATGACAGGACAGTGTGATGACACAGTCGGGATGATACGCACGAACCGACGCGCAGCGGCCGACTGGGATCCTCGGTCTGACGCGCGCTGCCAGCCAATGGGCCGAAGTGCAATAGGCCGTTAGCTATATTTGCGCTGTCGTTTCATCAAAGGGGCCCTGTCAAGGACAACCTTAATGGTTCTGAATACTGCGCTGAACCTGAGCGCCACTGGAACGTGGAAACCTGAGTGACGCTTTTTCAACGAAGGTGCGCTTTATTTTACAAAGTTATAGGCAATTATTGACCTGCATTCACGCATGCGTCCTGCCTCGACCGTCCTTGCTCGGCGAGTGCACGGAGCAACCGATAGAAGGGGTTAGTGGTCTTACGATAGACGCCCGCGGCTGCTGCCATCATGTCGGACGGCGCGAGAGGTCACCACGGAACAGCCTGGACGAGCTAAAGTCATGTGTCATGGGCGGCGCCTGCGGCATCGACCAGCAACGATCGGCAACAGCATCACGGTCATCGGACAAGACGGCCCGCGGTCATCCGGAAACCAAGAGCCGCTGGCGCCGCCGGCATGCCGCGGACGGCTGACCGCGGCGTAAGGCGTGCTCGCCGAACGCTTTCGGAACGCTCGGAGCCGGCCGGATCCTCCTGTGCACACGACCGCAGCGCCGTCGCGTGCATCCGGGACCTTTCCGCGTCGGCGCCCGATCCCACTGCTCCTTTCTAGTGCTGCCTTTTCCGTTCGCTTGGCGGTGGTGCACGACGGGTCCTTCGCTTGTTTCCGTACTTTGTAGCCGCTGCGACTCGTTTCTTTTCTGATCTAAAATACTGAGACAAAAACTACCCTTATAAATAGTCGAAACGGCTCGCGCCACTTATCTTTATCTGCGACGTAAAAAGACGCTGTTCAGCGGCTCCGACCATTAGTAAGCCCAGGACCTAAGACGTCGCATTTTGCGCGCTTTCGGTACCGCGGGTCGCCCTCGTCGGTGGAGGAGGTCTCCGCGTTCGTCCGGTTAAAAGTGACGCACTTCTATCTCCCGTGGACGTCTCAACGCGCCCGCTGGCTTGCCCGAACGTCGGCAAGGTGGGCGCGTAAATCACGATTGCAGGCCTCGTCATGCCGTTTTGGTACGGTTTCAGCGCTGATCACGTCGCCTCGCCTTATGAGACAGTTCATACTTCAGCGTTAAAAAAGCATTCCCGCCAGCGATGCCGAGAGACGGGCCGAGGATCGTGTTTCACAGTAACATCAGTAACCGTTTGCGCGGAATCATGTCAGGGTTCACAGAAAGAAGTGCGTCGTGGATAAAACACGTTGGTGTGCAAAATCGAAGCCTTCTCCCGTTTAAGCGCAGGTCCAATTACTGCTTGTCATTGCTGTCCTCGACTAGAAGCGGCGGACAACACTATGGAAGTTTACTTATCGGCGTTTATCGCCATTTACCGAAACGCGGAGACCTCGTCAGCAGACCTGGAACAACGTGTTCTGATCCCGTGGAGGGAGACTCCAGACACAAGACACTACCGTAGGCTTCAGAAACACGTAGAACAATACTCCTTTCTCTTTCTTTCAGCGGCTGGTAGCATCTCAGAGTCAAATATAGGGGTCGGAAGGTAGCAGAGGGTTCCATTCCAAGCCCTGTTTTTGCGGAGAGAACACCGCGTTGGCGTCGTAAGCCGCGTTTACTTGTTCTCAGTATGGGCTACCGTCTCCGTATCGCTTTGTTGGAGGGGGGAGATCAGTTGATGGGCTTTCATGCGTAGTGAATCTAAAATTTAGCGGGGATAGCTACTTTTGATAAACTTAGCGGGAAAATTTCCACTGAATCTAGCCAGAAAATCTTTTCTCTGAATTTAACGGGAAGATATTTACGCTAGATTCTAGCAGCGAATTTTTTTTCCGTTTAATTTGAGTGGGAAATTGTACCGCTAAATTCAGCGCGGAAAATTTTCCGCTATATTTAGCGCAGAAATTTGTCCGCTGCATCTCGCTGGGAAATTGTTGCAATAAAATTAGCAGGGAAGTATTTCCATTTATTTACCAACAATATTGATATATATAACATGGGAAGAAAATTATTATTTATAGGCTTCTTATAGTCCTGTCGGACATCAATTCTTGTTAAAAAAGCGAATACAGTGTAATGTGAAAATGGCTGTGCTGCGCTTTTTGGTTGTTCTTATATTGCGTCTTGCTAACCGTATTTCTCTTTTAGAAAGTGTTGTATTACGTAGGATATTGATGCTGGGGAAGCTGTGCTGTATATTTTCGCAGGTTTGTGCGCTCGTGTGCGACCTCGGTATTTTTGGTATATGTTGGTATTTTGCTAGAGAAATATTAGCGTGTTTTATTTTATTTTTTGGGGGAAATTAGTCCTGCCATTCCAACGATTCAGACCCCGTCAAACGTTGCTCAGCGTTTTGTATGCGGGCACCGTTGGCTTAGACGACTGCAAAAGTACGAAGATTGATTGATTGATTGATAAATTTAGAGGGGAAAATTGTTGCGCTACCTGTAACGGGGCATTTGTTCCGCTAAATTTAGCGCGTAAATGTTTTCTCTAGGTTTAGCGGGAGAATTTTCACTCTTTAGTTTAGAGGGTGGAATTTTCCGAGCTAAATAGAGCCGGGACTTTTTTCGCTAAGGACAGCGGTGACACTTTTCGCTGCATTCTAGCGGAGAAGTTTCGCTACGCTTTAGTTGGGTACGTTTTGCGCTAAATTTAGCGGAAAAAAATATCCTCCTCCTCCGTCACCCTCGTGACCCGTGGCTGTCACTCGTGACGCCTCATACGAAGGCCCACCCTCGTGAAATCTACACGTGACGTCACATGTGACGTGAAATACGGGCGTTATCCCATAATGCAACGCGGTTACTCCGACGGCCACGCCGCTCAAGCCGGAAAACAGGGGCAAAAGAGCTGTATATGAACCCTAATGTTCGAGGCAGGCTGGGCAGGCATACTCAAGGCTGTATTTGCAGATACGAATACTGGAGATTACATTGAAATAGCAGCTAAAATACTGACGGTCAAAATAATAACGTATAAATCAGCATATCGCGATACGTATCGGAAATACATTTCAAATCGAGGCAAAAAGTATTTGGAAATGCAAATGCAAGGAACACATTTTAGAAAGGCAGAAATCCAAACACAGAAAATTTGGGATATCAGAATACTTGAAATTTGCCTGCAGATGCCATACTGAAGGAAGTCGAAGGGATGTTATGATCCCGGAACTACTCTCCGTAGGTTTGGCGCTTTGCGATACGGTGCCATCCCTGTTGTGAAGGTCCTCTTGCCGGTCCCCCCGCCGACCGACGCATGAAGTGCAGTCCTCAAGCTTCGCCTACCGATTATCTAAACAGAGACATCGGGGATTGCGACCTGGCATTGCCGGCGCAGGTGCGAGCTCTCCGAGAAAGAGCGCGCTCGAAGACGAGTTGCGGGCGTACGAACTATGGGCCGGCACACCGAGGCCACGGCCCATTCTCCTGGGTTTCGGATCACTAGAGCAGCGGGTCATGCTCACGGCAGCTGATGACGTACCCTATGACTGCCTTGCAATATTATGCAGGCGCAGCCGCGGCACGCCCGAACATTGTGTTAAACATTACTGTCCGTGAGTCATCCGTGACTCATTCCACCACCACACACCACCACCATCAGGCTCGTGCTGCAACGGACTGTGGCTCAGCTTTGCCGGCCTGGGAGAGTTGGTCGCGCAGCGGGCGCGATGCCAGCAAACAATGGCTCAAGAAATACCTACCTAAGGACCTGCGGTGGAAGATGCCCTGACTCCACTCCTGGCGCGCCACCTGGTTCGAGTCCCCGCCTACGCAACACTTCCTTGCCAGAAGAGAGAAGAGGACGCATAGATAGAAATAGTTTGAGAATCGAATGCACTTTGGTCAGCATAGCTAACAATGCCCTGTGCATCTCCTTAACCGCGGTGTCTCCCCACGAAAAAAATGCGTTTGAATTGGAGCGTAGCGCCGGAGGGGGGGGGGGCGAGGAAAGCACTTCTGAAAGAAATGTAATGAAACACCTTTCATCCTGATTGTACTGCGATACAAAGAAGCATTCCAAATATATTTCGATACAGGAATACAGAGTACTGGTGAAATAATGTATCGCGATACAGAAATACAGATGCGAAATCGCTATTTCTGAATATTATCGCGATACATTTGTATCGCGATACTGCCCAACCTCAGTTCGAGGAAGCTTCAAGAAGCTGCAAATACGTTAATCGAAAGAAATGTTGAAACAAGTAACGGAAAATACACGTACACATCATTCTCAATATGGCGACGAACTCACCAGGCTTGACAACATTTGCATGTGATTGAGGGCGTTGGTAAAAGTTTCAAAATAACCAAAAAGCAAGACAAAGAGCGGTTTTACTAATGGGCATGTCCTCTCTTAGTTCTAACTGTGCGTCCCTCTTTAACTCTAGACTACTTTTACGTTGGCTAGAACGGGTTTCCGTGAGTACACGGAACCCATCACTGGGTTCCGTGCTACCATGTAAATCGTGAGGTGCGAAGTATGTTGTCAGGATGCAGCAGTGGCGTCTGTATGTCGTACAATTTGACAAATAAAAATAATAATATACGAAAATCATAGTAGTAGTTGTGGTAGTAGTAGTAGTAGCAGTGGTGGCAGTAGTAGTAGTAGTGGCAGTAGAGGTATAGCAATAAATGCAATAATAATAACGCTCTTCATTTATTTATTTACAGATCCTACATACCTTCTCACGGACGCATCGTAGGATCAGTAATGCAAAGTTATTCATAAGTGTACTAACGAGAAATTATATTTCACAGTTCACACAATGCTAACACATGAAATAAGTGAAACCTGTAACGGGCGAAAATATGCTCGTCGGAAGCCCCTCCCCCCCGCCCGCACACACACAAACAGAAAAAAAAATTAAAGCGTAGAAACCTTGTATCAATATGCAATAATACAAGTTTTGATCCATAATGTGTCAGTTCATGCATGAAAATGCGTGACTTTGTGAGGTGTGTGCATTACCATAATGTCAAGCTAATTCCGCTCTTTCGGAAAAGTCAATTTGAAAATTGTCGATTATGTCATGGTATTCGCAATCGACGAACATTGTCTTCTCTTGGTGAAAATTTACCTGTCATGACAGTATAAACTGAATCTATTCTTGCATTGAAAGGGCGTTATCTCTAACGTAAGGGAAATGTATACGGGCAAATCACCTCGTATATGTGATGAGCAATCATTTTTCATTCTTGGTTGTGCTTGTGTATGTGATCTCAAACAACATATCAATATTCAGGGAGGCAGTGTTTTAATGAGTTGTAGTTTTATTTTGAATGTGGAGATGTCTTAGATTTACGTCCAGTTTAGGCATCTGTACGCCAATTATGTGGGCATTCCATCCTGGTAAAGTTACACCGGGTAATGCCCAAATGTTAAAACTTGTTGCGAACGAAAATTTAAGCTCATGATAAGAGACACGAAATTTTGCAGGTATAATTTGCACATTTTAAGGTTTAAACAATTTGCCATCGCCAATTACTGTAGTCGAGCTCGGAATTCAGGTCATCTTTGATTAAACCTTTTGCGTCTTCCCAAATCATCGACGAGTCGGCACATATTGGCTTTTACCGTCATTTATACACGGGAAAAAGGGCGCTTAACCATTCGCTGACACACCCACCCGCAAAGTTTCATTATCAGGCGCGCGCAGACTAAACTGGTGCCTATACATAAATATTCACCTTGAAACCGGACTGATATCCTTATTTGGTGTTTTCGAAATTTTGAATGTTATGAGTCATGCTAAATATAAAGATAATCCGTCGTCACATTAACGAGATTCTGAAACAACGAACCATTCTGCGAGTTACCTTCAATCGCTGAAAACTTCCCTTTCTCAATAATTCTTGTACAGATAATATAATTTAATTTAAAAGGAACGAAATAATATTATGATATATTATGATTTTTCTCGCAGTGTGACGAAATAAGTTTATAATTATTAGTGTCACTGAGTACTGTTATGAATAGGAACGACGTGCTTTATTAACAATCATTCTATCGCTATAATAATGTTAATAATCAAAACCGTATAAATGTTGAACACAATTCTTCATCCTGATAAATACGTTGAAAAGTATTGCCTTGTCTGCATGCTGCATTGTAGAACTAGCAGTGGTGACATCGCTCTCTGAACGTATGTTATTTGAAGTGCTCGAACCGAAAGTCAAGCACGCTCGAAAAGTACTGGTGAGGTCATTTGACTAATTTTACCCATAGTGTCTTCCTGACAACTGTTCATCTACTGTTCACTCTTAGGATAAATATATCAACAAAATAATATTAATAACAATTATAACAATTTTATTACTTTATTGCAAAATATCAACTGAAGTACTATATTACTACATTCTTTAACTCCGCGATTAAACGCGCGTAGGATACATATCTATGACACCGACGAGGAAACTGCGATATTGAACGGGTCGTCAACGCTAAGTCGACCTGTTACCTGTCGTCGTCATCAATGAAATGGTGACGAGATTTTCTTCGCTACAGGCAATACTCAATCGGTGAATCCTGATGTATTTGCCATTTTATCTTGTGTGAGCGCGTAACTGCAATCTTTCGGGGAGAACGGCAAGCGAACTGAAACGCGCGGTATATACTGCATCTCAGGGGAATCGACACTGGCAATATCGTTCACTAACGGCACAGAACAGGCGAAGCTGATGACGCCTTCCCCAGCCACCGTGTTGAGCAGCAGACGGCTCATTTTGCTCGGCGACCCGGCCATTACTGGCAACATCGTTCGAGACAATCGATCTGCTCAGAACAGGCGAAAGTGCAAACTCGAAATCACGACAAACAGTTCACACTATTTCATATACTTCATGAATCTGCCTCAAAGGCCAAAAGAGTAGGGTATGTAACGAAAAAATACGGTTACTAATATGACCATGTGACTTCGACATGTCCCAGCATTAGTACAGTAGAGTTTTCTTTTTTCTTAAAAGTGGCATACAGAAAAATACTGATTAGTAGTCTCTGACATAACCATCGACGGCTGCGCTGACGGAATAGTATCCTGCTGCGTAATCGTGACCCATTCGTTATTCAT